>JASDQU010409162.1:0-10566 GCA_032191745.1 Picea mariana | reverse complement strand
ATGATGCTTGTACACCCACAAACATTACCCTTCCAGACATTACTCTTTTAGTCATGAGGTCTATGAGTACCTCCTTCACAAACTCTTCGACTACGCTAAGTTCTTCGGAACTACATGCTCATGGTTGAATATATCGGGTTTGAAGAGTAACTACTCAATGAAACAAGATGGATGGTGATAGCTTGATGATCACTGTGCGAAATCATCTGATCCGTGGGCTCAGATAATCACGGTTGGAAAAAGTGTTCTCAGTGCAAGGCTCGATGGAATAAGTATATAACTAGGCAACATATCTCTCCAATGGGCGAGAAGCTTTCATTAATTCAGTTATGTCCATTATGGCACGATCCCAATGGTCTAATGGTGAGCTTCCTGACCATAAATGTCATTCTAACCATTTGGGGCATCGGTTGTACTGTTTCCAATGGCTATATTGCTTCATCATGGAGAAATGCCATGTGGAGTTGTTCTGCTATCCCGATGAAGTTCCAGTTTTGCAAATTTTCCTTTTGCGAAGTTCCGTCTAGAACCTTCTGTAACTTTTTGATCTTTGATCTCTTCTTACTTAGTTTTCTATCCTTCTTTCTAGTGAGCTTCATCTAGGTATTCCTCTTTCCATTCTGATTCTTATCTCCTCTTGGCATAGAAACTTTGTGCTATTGAGATTCTTTCCTAGGATTCAAGGGAAATACTTATTCTCTATTTGGGGTAGGTGCTTCAGGCTTCTGCGAGTCTTCTTGTGTTCTTTCAACTTCGACATCCAATTTTCTGGTTCTAAATAGCTTTTATCTATTCTCTTGTTCTTCAATCAAGTGTGTGATCCTCCTAGTCATGAAATCTTTCAACTCTTGCTTCTTCTACTCTAAGACTTCTTCTTATTTCCTTCTGGCCTGATCCCTTTCAATCCAAGGCTTTCTTAGTAATATATAAAATGGGGTGTTGTTATCAATAAATTTAACAACCTCAAACTCTTCCTCTGTGAAGGTTCCATGAGCACTTATAGATATCTGGGTAAGTCTTCCACATAGGGTTATCGTCTTTCCTCTAAATAATCCTATTCCTCCCAATGAAGGAATCATAGTAGGATTTACTAAAGTTTCCCAAGATCTTTCTATCATAATATTCACCCATGTTTCTTCATCCAGAACACAGTGAATGTCGAAGTCTCCTATTCTTGCTTCTATGCACTCTTTTTCTTTGAAGATCTTTGATAAGTTGATATTTCAGTGGTCATTCAAGGTTTCTTTCATTTGTAGCAATACATCCTCTGATTCTTTCTGGGGTTCTTCCATGGTCTTAGTGTCTTGACCTTTATCATGGTCTTCTTGTCTCATATTCATTCTTTCAAGTTTAGCAATCATTCTAGGGAAATCTAAAACTTCATGATCCATAGCTTTACAACAAATACAACTAGGTCTTCTACCAGGGAATTCCTTAGCAATATGTCCCGGTCTTCTGCAACTGTAACAAAGAGTTAATCCTATCTTTCTATTAAATGAACCCCATCCTTTCCTGTAATCCACACTAGGATCATGGTAGATGACCTGCAAAAAATTCTTTCTAGGATCCTACATCCAACTGTTAGTCCAAAAATTATTTCTATGCATAGGAATAACATATCTTTCACTATTCTTATTAGATCTACTCATATCAAATCTTCTTTCTTCTAGTTGTGCCCTATTGTTCAGGCTAGGACAAAATTTATCAAACATACCTAGATCCATATTCTTGAAACAAAAATTTCTAGTTATCTCACTTTCAACAGAGCAAAAAGCTTCCAGATCTAAAACCTTTTACTATTCTTACCTCTTTCAAAGCACAAGGCTTCAAGATATTACCTCTTTTCTTCAAATTGGACTTCTCTTCTTAGGGCAGAGTTTCATAATTCAGTAGAGTACTGCGCACTAGGGCAATGAATCTATGCGCAAAGATTTCACAGTTTTGGGTCAGATCTTCACACATAGCTTCTTCTTCCTCAATTCCCAGCAATCACAGTTTCAGGTTTGGGAAATGAAACCATTTGTTGGAACAGTGGCAGACCCAGGGTTCAACGCTACAACAACACACCAAAAAAAACCTAACTACCGGCCCTCTCGGTAACACCTACGAAGTAGATGAAGTCTCACTCGAAGTAGAGGTAGGGGTGGTCAAATGACTCATATCTATGCAACCTTAGCTGGGACACAGATCTGTGATTGTAACACCTTAACAAATCACTTAGCAATTATGATTCATCAATATTCAGTCTTAGTTTATAGCACAGCTAAACCCTAATAACATGTCAACGCATCATTCACACAGATCCAATAGATTTAATCACTAAGAATACTAATAGGGATCAGATCTATCATTCATTCACATTATTCAACACTAATATATCATATCAGATTCATCTATCATCTAATATCGCACTAAGCATTGAATCCCATGAACAAAAGAACATCCAAAAAGAAAAAATAATTCACAAAATAGGATATACGTGGTTCACCCCCACCCTGGGGCTACATCCACCAACTCTTTTCCTTCTTTGTTAGCTTCGATCAATCTTCTTACATGCACAAAGCCTCAAAATCAACTCCACGGAGGACATGAGATCTGCGCACCTCACTAAATTCTCCTTCCTTGAGTTATAGCACAAATCCTTCCACAGTCTCTTACAATCACTTGCACTTAGCTCTGCAAGTGTCACACAGTATGCACAAAGCAATTATCACTTAGCACTTAACACTTAACTCACTTGCAACTGAATAGTCACTACTTCTTACATCGCCTAGACTTCTATTTATACATTACAAAATAGGCCTAAGCATGGGTAAACCCATGGGCTGACATCCCCATACCCATTACATAAGTCCAAAACCCAATAAATCTCTAAAATGGGGCCGATATCCCACGATCTCCGCTTCATCTTGCACTCCGCCTTTGACAGCCTGTTGAAGTCCCAAAAATAGGTCAAACATGACCGAGGATCCTCAAAAATTGGTCAAGGGACAACACTATAGCTGGGGCCATATTCTAACCGTCCCGTCATACCGATCTGTGAAATTTATCTCTACACTTAACAACCTGTAAATCTTTGGCTATTGGGAGAATTGATTGGTTTCCTATATTTTTTATTGTGAGGTGTCACAATACTTAGGTGTGGGGGAGGGGTTTCATGAGTTGACAAATGATAACTTTGCCTAGAAGAAGTAGAATCTTTGTAAAACAATTCTGTGTATTGTTATCATGATATAGAATATTATAAAAACAATTATTTTACTTTGAAATACTAAATTAGATACCACTAACATCACTGTGTGTTATAATCCTGCTGTGCATTTTATTTATTTATTTTTATGTTTATATAATGGAAGACTTTTTAACTAGTTCTTTGTGACAATTACAGATCAATAACACATTGTTAAACTCACTACAGATCTGTGTTACACACCTATGAACAAAGCAACAAGGTTAAGTGGCTCTGTATTAGGATAGGTATTTATATCAATGTGGTTTTTATTTGGAGTTTTCTGGATGAGATTCTAGGTCTAGGGATCTAGGCTAGGGTTTCCAAAAGAAGAGCTGTAAAGATAGAATGGGGCAAGGTAGGTATACTCAGTAGCATTTAGGATTTGTCATTGTGTATAGGGTAGATGAGGTGAGTTTAAAAATGGGTATGAGATCATGAATCAATTCATTAGAAGGTGTAACATAACATGATAGTTTCATCCAAAACAAAGAAAATAACTTTGAATTATGCTTATAATGTTATGAAACAATCATAGGAAAGCATGGAAATGGCAACAAATTGTAGCAGAAGAGAAACAACTTTGGAGGATGATTTGGAAGCATTCCTCGATGAGTTATGAATGGAAATATGAAGATGTTCTTTATACCCTGGAGTCACTAACCCAAGAAAAAAACCTACATCTAACCCTTTCAAAATTGATTTGAAAACAAATTGTCCAAAAGCAGAGTGATTGTGATAGAAGCGTAGCCGAAAAATATGGGTCAAATATGTGACGATAACTTTTTAACCATAACACATTTTACAAAAATGAGAGAGGTTTTTGTATATAAGGTTATTTTTAAGATAAACCTCTCTCAGGTTTGTGAAATTAATTCCCATGTTCTTGGAATATATGCCACAAAATAATGAATAAAACAGGAAATTAAATTGGGGAATTTGATTTTCTGAAATAGGTCTCCAAGAAAGTTTAATATATCCCAATATATGATACATGTGTAAATACTAAAGGAGGTTATTGTGATTTGGTATGTCATTAGAAAAAATCTCATTTTCCCCCCCAAAATTCATCTTTATTTGGTCAAAACCTCTTTTGCAAATGATGACCAAAACCAGAGTCAAAAGCGCAGTGTGGTCTTGTAGAACACTTTTTAGTGACTTTTCCTGATCCATTTTCTGATGTAGTAGTGCCTGAAAATGTGTCTCTGAAGCTTGATGTACCTGTTGGAATTTTTAGGAGAATCTCCAGGTGTTCATTGACTCTGCCAAGATAATACTCTCTATCCTTTTCAATTTCTGTTGCAATGGTGCTTTCAATGTCTCATTGACATAGTGAGGGTAGATACTCTGTTTTCAAAGCTTTCCATTTTTGTCTATTATCTCATTTTCAATTCAATAAACCATTGAATTTCCCTTTTTACTTCATAAAAATTCTTTAGAATATTTCTTCCCAAGTACGAAAGAACGTGGCCAACCCCCATAATATCCCATTCCACCACGACCTCATCAAATTTCTTGTTATAGATGAGTTGGAAAAACAAGGGAAAACATGGGATGAGTTCATTTATAAATTTTCAAACCCCCATCTTATAGTCAAGACTAGCAAACAAACACTTAATCTAGGGATGGTTACTCCATCCAAACCCTCTTCTCTGAAGACTTCAAAGCCTCCTACTCAAGATATCTATTTGCCGGAACAAGAGACTAAAACCAAGGAACTTGTTGATTCCCCTATAGCCTCATCGAGCAAGAAAACTAAAAGTTCTACTGATAATTCTCCATTGCTCTCAACACTTATTGATCCTCAATACAAGAAGTTATAAGAGGCAATTCAACAAGATTTCCCTGTAGTCCCTACGAATAGAAGAGGAGCCAATCAATTAAAAGGGGATATTTTCAAAAAAGTACCTGAAGTGCAAGTGGAAAGACTAATGTAAAACCTCCAAGAACTTCAGATCCTATCCAAGTATCTTTTGATCATGAAAGCCCCCATAAAAGACTCAGGGAAGTTTCTATAGAGGAGTTGGAGCTCGATAGAGAAGTAAAATATGAACCTATTCCCTCTCACAAGCACTCTGTTAATCCTACCTCATAGATGCCTACATCTTCTTCCAAAGCTGACAGACCATCTACATCCATCAAGGAATTCAAGCTCTCCTCTGAGACATCTGATCATACTCCAGTTATTGAAAAATTACAACAGGAAAATGTTCAACTGCTACAACAATTGGAAGAGAGGAAGACTTTGGATGAGCATCTTCAGCATGACAATGGAATACTTGAAGAAAAGGTGAATTCCCTCCAGTGATTGGTTGATCAAATGACCAATACCAATTGCAACCTCAGAGCACAATTCAAACAACATAAGAGGCACAAGACAAAATCTTTAATGCAAGAGGGAGAAGCTTCTAAAGCTAATCCTTCTCAGCATGTCTAGTCATATGAGGCAATTCATTTTTGTTTGCAGTGGGACCTGCAAAATCTTAGGTGTGGGGGTAATGTTTGGCTCATGATTTGATTGTTTTATTATGATGATTGAATCCTTTTGCACCGATATTACATATGCTATGCTTCATATTAGCCATTTTGAAGGAGTTTCAAAGGTTTATATTTCAATTTATCATGGATTCACATCAGGTATGTACAATTGGTGTTTTTGTAATGATTTTGAGATCAATTCATTTCATTTTAATGTTTATAAATATCTAACGTTCTGGTTTTCTTGTAACAGGTTAGAATTGTGACCCGATCCTCCATCCGGACCTTCATCTGACACTATTACATGCAGCGAACTTAAATCTTAATTTGTGGGAGGACACATTCAAATACAAAAAATATGGCACATGGGTTTTGTGTGTAATATGCCCAGTTAGGTGCCATGTGGGTCGTTTCTTAAAATTATGAATGGATTGAGAGAAGTTTGTGGTTTTTAATTCGGCATCCGACACTCCATCCAACACTGCATCCGACAGTCCATCCAGCAATAAAACCGTGGTCGAGCTGGCGGTTGTTATATCAGTGGCTTGTGCTGGGTGAATCGATGATGTAGGTTTTTCTCATGCTCTTTGCCTCCAACTACTGAGATTCTGACATCTTGGATTGGGTTGTTATGCTAAGTGTTGAGTGGCTCGTTTGGTTTCTAGAAGCCACTAGCAGTTAAAACACATTTAATGTAATTTACTGTTTTTAGAGGAGGTCGACCCTTCCAGTGGTCGAAATCTCTACTTGTAACTCCTACAAATACCACAGTAGTGGTCAAACAAATAGCTAAGGATTGTTAAGACTTTCCAGGAATTTCTAGAATCGTTTTTTGTGTAATTTTCACAGACTTGTGCAAAACTGTGTTTTTAATTTAAATGCCAGAAGCATGTTGATTCAGTTCATGATTCACCATTGAGGAGTAGCCACGACCTACTGGTAGGCCCACTAGTGGTTAGGGTGAATAGTCAGATAGTTATCTTATACAATTTCCATTTCTTTCATTTTCCTATACATGAGTTTTTATCATTTTACATGCTGTGTATTTTCTGTTCATAATTTAATCGTTTTAGTTTCCTTTTTGCCAGTTGCTTTTGAAGGATAGTGTTAATATGCTATGTCTTTTTAACTATTAGGAAATAGATTGCAAGATTAGCTACTAACCTCATAGTGTGATTAAATGATAGTTGAATTTCTGCATGTTGAAATAGAATAGTTAAAAGTTAAAACAGAGTTAAAACAAAGTATTGAGTGAATGGTTTCTTTGGCAAAGTTTCGATGGATGATTAGTTGTTAGCTTTGATTTTAATTCTCATTTTGCTTATCTAGTTTTCTATTTAGTTTGCTTATCTAGTTTTCTTATTTAGTTTCCTTATCAATTAGAATTAGGATTAGTTTGCTTATTTATGTTAAGGTAGAAGTAGAATTTAAATCACCCTTTTATACACATTTTAACTTGCAATTTGAATTGTTAATAATAGGATTAGTTTAGTTTATTTCATGAAATTTCCATTCTAGATCTAGATTGCAATTTTAATTCGAAGTTTGATTTTGAGTTTAGTTCTTAGTTGTAAGTTTCTCATTGTGTGAATTTTCTTACATTAACATAGGAGTGCATTTGAATTCAGTAGAATAGTGTTTTCTTACCATTGATGATGAATTCATAAATTGAAAGATCACATGGATTTTTAGGATAGTTGATATTTCTTGTATGATGGCTAAGCTCTCGTTATATTGCTTGATACATACCTTTCATTTCGCTATAGAATTTAATATTGAACTTATTCCTCTTGAGTTATCATTAATCGTTAGATGCCATCGTGATGTCATAAGAAACAAAAGACATAATCATCATCATTATATTTGAGGTTTCTTGTTATTGTAGATTAAGAGTAATTATTGATTAATATTTGAATATTGTTATAATGATTTTTAATTCAATAGGTTAAGATTTCCTTTTGAAGATTAGAAGTAATTATAGATTTTATCTTAAGAATAGAGTTCACTTGCTTAATAGTTTGATTAGTTACCTGTTGAGTAGTTTTGATTAGTTTACTTGCTGAAGAAGTTTCCATAGGTAGTTATTTGATTGCTTATTAGTTTACTTGTTGAAGAAGTTTCCATAGGTTAGTTGTTTGCTTGTTTACTTTCTTACTTGTTTCTTCTTATTAATTTGAATATATTGATTAGATTAGTCTTCTCTTGCTATTGCTCATTAGTTTGATTAAGTTAACTTGTTCATTTTAGGGTTTTCATTTGCTTCCTTAGGAAAACCCATTAATTCATTGTTCAAAAGTTACTTAGGGTAAATAGTTTAAGTTTCTTGATAGGGTTTTCTCATTTATAGTCTTTTCTTAAGTAGATTATCCCTTAGACAGACCATCTCCTTAGTTATATTATACTTCCTTTAGATTTTCTTCCTTGGCACATATAGTGCTACAACTCTAAGTTTACTTACCTCAGGTTGACAATTTAATTAAGGGATTTAGTGGATATAGAACACCCATCAGGTCTAGAGAAAGGGAAAGTATGTTAGTCCATGTCCAATTTCCAACCCAAATAGACCCACATGCATCACTCAATTCCACCATTATACAACTCTTAATCACCTGCAAAGGAGGATTGAAGGTGAAGTGAGGAGGTTGACGCTAGTGTATTAAATTTCTATCCCATTGGTGTTACATGATAAGACATGTTCATATGAAGTGTGCTTAGTACATAATGATTGCACTTCATGAGGGAGATAGGATGGTATTCCCCCATTTGAATTTCCCCAACATGATCACATTTTTTGAAATTAGTCGGTCGTAAATTGGGTGCCATTAGCGTCAGATTTAGCACCCCAACATGATTACATTTTGGGACAATAGTCAGCGCTAAATCTGGTGCTAATAGTGCCCAATTTAGCATCGGGTATTCAAAAAACAAAAAATAAAAAAGGAGCCTGAGCCTACGTGAATTCACCAAAAAAAACATTCACCTAACAAAGCATTCAATAATATTGTAAAGCATTCGATAGAGACAGTGTAAATGATTTGACACTCCCCATTGGAACTTATGCAAGAGATTTCTTGGAACTTGGAAAATTGAGGGAGCTTGGAACTCACAATCTAAAATCGATGGAGCTTGAAAATCGAGGGATATTGATTTATGGATGTGATTCGGCCTCTAACAGTCACAAATTAATTTGAGCATGTCATTCACCCCCTACCAAAGATGAAAATAACACCCATGTCCATCCATTTCACACTACTATTGTTTATAACAGTTGGAGGGAAGGGAGAAAAATGTGCAAAGAAAAGAGAAGGTGATGTAGGGGAATCTCTCCAACTCAGCAGCGCGTCAGTAGCCAGCGTAAGGGCACACATGGAGGGAGAAAATTCGAAGGAGAGAAAAGCGCCAACTTTCTCAATTTTGAGTTTAAATTTTGAATTTAATGTAAATTAAATGTTGTATTATTGGCATGTTTTGCAGGAAAGAGTGTGATTTTCATTGATGTCAAGAACAAAAGGCAGAGAAGAAGGAAGTGTAAGCTTAGGAGGAGGTGCGAACAATAAGCAGAGATCACAACTCAGAAAGGAAAGCACAGTACAGAAGCAAATGGAGATTAAAGCTCAAGAGAATTAATGAATGAAGATCAAATGCGCAGAAGAGATGGAGCGATAAAACTCAGATCAAGTCAAGACTATCGGATCTGTAAGCCAAAACAACAACATAGATGAATTGAGGGAAGTGAAAGATGAATTAAACTACACGCCAGTTACAATCCCACAATCTATTTAGATCGTCATATCTCATAGCTTCAAAGATCTACGACTACGGTTAATCCAACAAACAATGAGTTTAAGTCAGATTAAAATGTGACCGTCGGTTGCGCAATCGCAAAATCTATGATAGGGATGAATTGCGGAGATTAAAAGGAGAATTAAAGATCACGCTTGTTCCAATCCTATAGCTAGTCAGGACCGTCCGATATTATAGCTTCGAATATCGATGATTTTGGTTGAATCACCAACAACGCACAACTTCAAATTGCAGAGTTTGGGTGTCGATTTAAATCACTTGCAAGTTGTGGTTTTGCAATCATCCTTGACTGTTGATCTACTTCGAGTGTCCTCACAATTGTTGGATCATTTTCAAGTGGAAGGACATGATAAGACAACAAAGTCACATCGCAAGAAGATCGAGCCGTCGATCTAAGTTCATGATCGATGAACAGGATTCACTTCGGATCTAAATACGTGAGGAGGTTACTCTAGAGAGCTTGAGACTTGAAATTCATGAAATGCGAATTTTCGTCAACAATTGGATCATTTTCGAGTGGAAGAATAGGATAGGCTAGCAAAGCCGCATCACAGGAAGATCAAGCCATCGATATTATTTCATGATCGATGAACAAGATTCACTTCGGATCTAAAGATGTGAGGAGGTTACACTATGGAGAGCTTGAGACTTGAAATTCACAAAATGCAAATTTCCATCAGCTGTTGGATCATTCCAGGTGGAAGGATAGGATATGCTAGAAGAGATGCATCACAGAAATATCGAGTTGTCGATATAATATCTTGATCAACGAATATAATTCACTTTGGATATAAATATACGAGGAGGTTACGCTACGAAAATTTTGAGATTGGAAAAACCTGAAGCCCGAAAATCCAAAATGAATCAGGACCATCGAATTTGGAAGACATACGAGGACCATTGGATTAGGTCTGTTGGTTAGAAGACCATGTGAGAAAGTATGTGTGGTAGACCACATCAGCAAGGATACGTGGCAAACCATGCCAACAAATACACATGGCATAATCAAATGATGACAAGCATCAAGAGGAAATTGGATCATGCCATGTCAACAA
>JASDQU010409161.1:0-10498 GCA_032191745.1 Picea mariana | reverse complement strand
GAGACACAAAATTTGTTGGTCACTTTTGGAGGACGTTGTGGAAGAAGATGGGGACATATTTTTCCTTCAACTCATCTTATTACCCTCAGACAGATGGGCAGACTGAGGTGGTAAATAGAAGTTTGGGAAACTTATTGAGAAGCCTGGTTACTGAACACCATAACCAGTGGGATCAGATTTTGCCACAAGCAGAATTTGCATATAGTGACTCACCAAACAGAAGCACTGGAAGGAGCCAGTTCCAAATACTCTATGGAATGCAACCCAGGGGAGTGTTTGAGTTAAGGGACTTGGAACAGGGAGAGATCAGAAGCGCTGGAGCAGAGGATTTTGCTGCTGAGATGCAGAGACTCCATGGTCGGATCAAAGAACAATTACAGAGTTCTAATCAGAAATACGAACACAGAGTTGATCAACATCGCAGGGAACTTCAATTTGAAGTGGGAGATCAGGTTTTAGCACACCTCAGGAAGGAAAGGTTCCCTAGGGGAACATATAAAAAATTGAAGATGAAGAAGATAGGACCCTGTAAGATCTTGAGGAAGTTTGATGCAAACGCCTATGAGATCGAATTGCTAGATGGTGTGGGCATTTCACCCATATTCAATGTTTCAGACCTGTATCTTTACAGGAAAGATGACACATAAGGGTCAGAAGATCAAGGAAAGATTCAATGGGAGAAACAAATGCTTGTAGCAGAAAAGCCACAGATGGAGAAGATTCTGGATCAGAGGATTGGCAAGAAGACCAGGAAGAAGACTTATTTTGAGTATCTGGTCAACTGGAAGGGACACCCAATAAAAGATGCCAGTTGGGAAAACGAAGCTGCTATCTAGAAATAGGGAAAATAAGTAGAGGAGCTCATGGACATCCATGATTTTTTGTCAAGAGGAGTATGATGCAGGAGCATCGTTGGCAAGCGAGCAGAGGCAGGACCACTCAACACATGTGAGTTCTTTCAGAAATTCAACATTGACAGTTGCAGTCGATTTTTTGAAATCCGCCTTCACTCAGTGCCAGAATTCACCTTTGGAGGCACGCTTGAACCAATGCTGAATTTTATCCTTTGAGGCATGTTTTGAAAATTGTAAATAGAGTAGGAGTTTCCACTTCAGCTCTAGAATGCGACTGAACTTAGATAGTGTAGGAGGAATCTTAGAGTAGGCAAGTAGACAGGGGAAACCCTAGAAACATCTTTGAGTTATGTAGAAGTTTACACACCTAGTGAGAAAGAGCTGGAATACAGAGAAAATTTAGCTATAAGAGAGAACTGCAAGTTAGTAGGAGGAAAAATGTTTTTTTTGAGTGACTGTAATTTTGAATGTAATCTGTAGCCATTGGGAACTTGTGAATAGAACATAATGGAAAATTGATCCAAATGTGTTGTGTTTGGACTGTGTGTATTTTCCTGTTATTTTCTGTTTTATAAACAAGTGAATGGAACTAAGAGATTTTGGCAGTTTCAATTGTTCTATTCATTTGGAGCTCTGCAAGGTGTGCATCGAGCCAGGGAGGAATGCTGTGGAATTGTTTTCCCTTCACTGGGAGCTCTGCAAGGTGTGCATCGAGCCAGAGAGAAAACACCGTGAATCTGAGCTATCGAACTCCCTCAGACGCAAGGAGTGCGCAGAAGCTAGAGTCTGAACTAGACAAAGCTCAGGAGGAATAACACTTCGAAAAGTGTTATCGAGATCCAGGAGCCCATTCCTTGGAAGGAGCGAAGACCGACTCTTCGCAGACTTAGAAATCTCCTAAGTCGAAATCGAGTAAAAGCTCAGGGGGAAGAACACTGTCGAGTGTTGGATAGAGGTGGAAATCCCCGCAGGCTGTCCGATTGAAGGAAGGAGCACAGGCTTTAACCCTGCATAGATCCAGGAGAAGAGTTCGGAAATCCGAACGGACGGTGGAGAATCCTCGAGGAGGAACACCGAAACCCCGCAGGCCGTCGGATCAAGTAGAGCTGCGAGGAGGTTAGTGGCGAGAGTTTCTTGACGTTCATTTCGGGACTTTGGGTACCAGGAGTTGGAAAGACAGAGGTTCTTGTCCCTCAGAATCCCGAATCGCGAAATCACGAAGTTGCAATTCGATCAGAGCCGTCAATCACAGGACGATCTGGACCGTTGGTCCATTTCGGGACTTCGGGTACCGGGAGTTGGAAAGACAGAGGTTCTTGTCCCTCAGAACCCCGAATCGCGAAAAAGCGAAATCGTGATTCGACGTGAGCCATCGATCACAGGGATTATTGTGAACCGTTGATTTAATGCCAAGGCATTTTAACGTTTTGGCATTTGGGCATTTTGGATTTTCGGCGACCGGGGACTCCAAGGAGCAGGGATACCCTTTGTACCCTGATTTCGCGAAACACGAAATCCCGAAATTAATAGGCACCGGGTATTTCGGCTTTTCGGCGACTGGAGACTCCAAGGAGAAGGGATACTCTTTGTATCCTAATTTCGTGAAACGTGAAATCCCAAAATCCAGAGGTGCCGGGCATTTCAGTTTTTCTACGATCGGAGGTTCTAAGGAGCAAGGACATCCTGCGCATCCTGATTTCGTGAAATGCGAAATCCCGAAAGAATAGGCACCGGGTATTTCGGCTTTTCGACGACCAGAGACCCTAAGGTGAAAGGATATCCCTTGCATCCAGATTTCATGAAACATGAAATCTCGAAGGAGCAAGCGCCGGGCCATTTCGACATTTCGGCTATCGGAGGTTCGAGAGACCAGAAGATGGGACACTTGACTCAGGAAGTCCCGATCCCCGATAAGCACCTTTTCAGCTTGGCACTTGGTCACAACCCTTGGTCGCGTGCTGTGGGAGCTCATGCTTGGCGCCTGAAAAAGACAACTGAGCATTCATAAGGGACCTGTGTAATTGTCCGAATGGTTCCGATTCAGAACCAGAAGAGCCATTTCGGTTCCAGAATCAGAAGATCCTGACCGGGAGGTCACGCAACCCTTAGGAGGGATAGGGGGTTTGCATAAAAAACCTATCATGCATCTACAACATACATCCATGAAACACACATTGATAACATTCATCAAATATACATAAACACACAAAAAACTCATATGCAGGAAAACCTGCTTTCTTTCTATTAAGATGAATGTCTGATTACAATATGTGCAGGCTGGATTGTAATCGAGTCTCAACTCTCTCAAGCTCTCTCAAAGAACTATTCTATCTCCTATTTCCTCCTCTGAGGATTTATAACTAACTTGTAATTACCTCCTATTCAATAACAATGCTCCTCCAACAATCTCATTTGGGCATATAATGCATCTACATATACCAGGAAATTCCTAGGGTTTTTCCCTGACTATCTATCTTCTCGAAGAAAAAAAACTAACAACTAATTAAGTTTCATTACATTAAAGTCTAGGAGTGAAAACTCCTAGATCATTCACTCCCAAGCGTTTTAATCTTCTTCAGTTTTCAATCAGTAAAGAAAAAAGATTTGCAGAAAAACGCCAAAGTTTAAGATTATGAAATGATTCAAAGGCGCGTTAGGGCGTTGTGTTGTCTCTCCACATGTGCTTGCTGATGATGCTCCTGCATCAACATCACTTGGCTATTGGCCATATTTGACATCTACAATATATATATATATATCGCTATTTCGGGGTTTGAAAATGAAGATGTTACATTCCCGTCCCCCTACAAACTGCACTGTCCTCAATGCACATAACCTTACCGTTTACACATTGATAGATATAAAAACATTACATCAAAATACTTGATAATTCCGCAACTTAATGACTCATCCAACAATTCAAACCAGCAACTCACCTTTTCCCTCAACCCACACATCGGTTGGACAAGAAATTTCATAGTTGTGGCTCTATGAACTTCAACCACCAAAATGGAGTCTTCATTCACTTGTACAAATGTATATTCAATTTTCTACAAAATTTTCAAAAAATTGCGGGTATTCTTCCTACATGGTTCCTTTGTGCTCCCATGTAGTATATTTAGAACCGTAAAAGGTCTATTGAACTTTTACCAAGTCAATGGATTTGTTCTTGAGCACTTTGAATTTCCGGTTTATGATGCACATTGGTTCCACCTGGAAATCCCCTTAGTGTTGCACTTGGATCACATTTCAATCAATCACATGATTATGATTAGGTACATAATTTTTTAATAAAGACACATGGAATATATTATGAATTCTCACGGATGTGGGTAATGCTAGCATGTATGTAACTTGTCCTATATTTTCTAAGACCTCAAAAGGCCCACAATATCTTCCTGCCAACTTTGGGAAACTTCTCAATTTCAACGAGCTTCTCTTGGCTTTAACTTTTAGAAAAACATGCTCTCCCACTTTGAATTCTCTATTTGTTCTATTTCTATTAGAATATGTAACACACCCACGACGGGGCATAAAAAATTTCTCTTTTCTTAAAGGACAGATTCTCCATCCATGGTTTATAATTTGGAAGGTTGGGGAACCAGTCCGACCTCCCGATCTACTTTCCTCCAGAGTATTTTGTACTCGGAGTGGTAGATCTGGCGCCATGCATCCACCTTAAATCGACGAATTTCGTCTGCTTCGGGACTTCGACCTTCAGACATTTCAAACTTCAAATCCTTCTTGCTTCATTTCCTTTGGAACGTTCTATCCAGAGTTCGCTATCAGATGACATGTGTCCTCCTTAAGATCGACAGCTCCCAGTTGCTTTGGCTGTTCGGGCTTCGACGATTTCAAACTCTTATCCATCGCGTTCTCTTGGAGTGTTTTCACCTAGAGTTCGCGATCGGTCGCCAAGTGCCCTCTTGATCTAATGGTTCAGATTCTCTTTGGGTCTTCGGGTTGATTTCAGTCGAGGACAACGGATCTCTACCACGTGTCCCTTTCGATCTGATGGTTAAGATTCACTTCGACTCTCCGGGCTTCGGGAGTTTCAAATCTCGACAGAAAATCTCGAAGTGATTTCTCCGGAGTTACAAATCTGCTGACATGTGTCTCCTGGCGATCAATGGTCAGGATCTACTTCGGGTCTTCGACGATTCCACTCTCTCCTTGACCACAAGCTCTCGCTCAGGATTTGTAGATCTTGCGCCACTTGTCCCTCTTGGTGATGAAGTGTTCCAATTCACTTCGAGACTTTGAGACCTTGGCCAGTCAACCCACCCATGCACACAAATGTTAAAACTCATGCACTTTACCTTAGATTGGACGACTAACACCCCTTTGCGCTCAGATCCGACGGTTAGGATCTATTCCTTCCTAGCGCTTCTCCTCTGCTTCCCTTGACGCTGATCTAATGATCTAGGCTTCTCCCCGCAACCGATTTGACAGCTGTTGTTTCTCCTCTTCCTGAGGTTTTGACTTCTTTGGACTTGGAAGAGTTTGGTAGATATTCAAAGGCCTCAACCTTCGTTCCTCCTGCGAGTCCGAATATCTTGGGTCTCGTCTTCGCTCTTGAAAACGTTATCTCTTATGAGCTTTTTGATTCTCTCAGACCGACGATACCAAGGGACTCTGTTACTCCATAGATTTCCAAAAGGTCTCACGACCACCCATCTCGCAACTATGCAGGGTTTGCGGTCATGATCAGACCGACACTGAGGTGTTCGCCGATCGACGGTTCACAACAATTGTGGGGTCCCAACATGCGTGCTCTTTATTATAGAGCTCAACCTTCGCAATTTGGAAGTACTCGACAAACCTGGTCGAACCAGAGTCATTGATCTTCTAGCCCGACGAGATCAACGACAATGGTGAATTGCGGGCCGCGAACTAGTGCATCCACTACTTTTGCCTTCACGCTCCGCAATGATTCCCCACCCTCGATCTCCATTCATAGATCGACGGTTCATAGTGATTGCGGGGTCCCACCTCCGCAATCTAAGAAGTGCTCGCTCGACTCTAGTCTAATCCTAGTCATTGATCTTCCATCCCCAATGAGATCAACGACGTGGGTTGATTTCGGGCCGTGAACTAGCAGGTCTGCTAAATTCACCTTTGCACTTCGCAATGATTCCCAACTGTCGATTAAATCGAGCGGCTGGTGTTTAATTCGGTAACTCCAGTGAGTATTTGAGTCGATCTGATGACCCAGATGGCCTCTTCTCCCGTTAAACAACTCGTATCCATCTCCACTATCAGATTCATAAGTCATGGGTAGTTCTGGTAACTTGACTATTGCCTACCTCCTAGATCTGACGATCGGGACAGTTCCCGAGCATCCTCATATCTAAGGCTCAGAGTTAACTTCGGGACTTTGGGGATTTTACCTCCCTTACGACGAACTCGCTCAGTTCACCGAACTCGCGAAGTCCGAATGACTCCAGGGTTAACTCCCACACTCTTTCTCGTACCCAATGGTCACAACAGACCATAGCTTCTTCTGAATAGATTTCATCCATTCATATTCCAAACAAGGGACCTTCCCTTTTGATACTTCAACCTCGCTATTTTTCTTGAGCTTCATTAGCTCTGAAAGGCTTAATAGCTTTGCGCTCTTTCTCTTGAACTTAACGCTTGGAAAAATCCTTCCGCACACCCCTTACACTCATTCTTCAACTTTAGAACTTAAGAGGTTCTCGGTCTCTGCCGGCCTCACAGAGAGCCTGTGCATACATGCACTATCTCTCCTGAAATTTAATAGACTCCCTCCTCCAAGGGACTTAGAATGACTAGGAGTGTCGACATGCATACGTGAAATTGTGCCCAAGGTCGACGAACTCACAGTTCGTGGATCTAGCTTAAGCCACCACATGGCGCAAGCATTTACGAATACAAAACATGTCCAATCCGTACTTTCTTAAATACACAATTTAAACAAGAATAAAGAGATACAATATAACCATTAAGCAAACATACACATCCCTGGGTGCTTCACAATATATCCCTTTTCATTACATAATTACAACTTAATTTCATAGGGTATGAGAATACTTATCTATTACAAGTTGCATCCAACCAACTGACTGTGGGTGTGCGCCCTTCCACCAAACCACAGGCTCAGAGGCATTCATTCTTAGCACTCTATCCACTCCTGTTCCAAGCCATGATATCACTAGGGAATTACGCCATCTCTCAGAGAAACTCTCTCTGTCACAACGACCCTGCGAAGTTTATCAGATGCTTCCTTAGCATCAAGCTCTTGTTCGGGTTCTTCAGGCCGTGTTCTTGGCACTTCCTTTGGGTTCACACATTTTCCTTGCAAGCTTGTGCTCTTGTCCCCATGTCTCCTCTCTTGCTGTGTGTCTGTATGTATCTTACCTTCCCTCCTTTGGAAGGTTTTCGACCTGTCCTGTTCCTTCTGTCAGAAGGAAGCTCGGGTTTGCAGGTCTCTGTGGTACTTCAAGCTGACATCCTGTAGTTAGACCATGCTTCCATTCATGGGGGTGGTTGATAATTCAACCACAGGTCCTTTCTTCATTAACTGATTTCTTTCCTCTAGAGATATCATGGCTCGTACTTCAAGGCTTCACCCCCCAACAGTCAATTATGGGTAGTTTAACAATAATACATTTACATTGTCCACATTCTTTAGCATGGTAATCCTATTTTATCATTAATTACAAGCTGGGGGAAACATGGGTGTTACAATTCCCTTCTCCTTAAAGGAACACCATCCTCAGTGTTGTTTCTGAAAAACACCTGTCATGCCTTTCTCATTCAACTGTTTCAGAAATCTTGATCCTTCTTCCTCGGTCATTTCCTTTTTCAAACCTTAAATATTGGTCACCTTCTTTCAATAATTCTTGGACAATAAGCACGTTAATCATAGTCTTATGCGAAAACATTGCATAAAATTTCTAGGAAAATTTCATAATCTTAGCGCAATAATTATCTCCGCATTTTGTGGATTTGGATCCACATGGTTGTTTTATTATCCAGGCTCATGGTTTTTCCTTGACATACCCATTGGGTGCATGATCCCCCTCAATAGTTTACAAGAACTATCAAGGTTTCATCTTCCTTGTGGTCACTCACCCTCCAGGCCTAGGCTCATGCATCCCCTTCTTTGCTATACAGTCCCTCGGGTGATCCATCTTGCCTTCCCAAGGTTTTCTCGCATAGGAAGAACTACCCATCGTGTGCATGATCCCAATCAATAGTTTACAAGAACTATTAAGGTCTCCTCTTCCTTGCTGTCACTCACTCTCCAGGCCCAGGCTCATGCATCCCCTTCTTTGTTATACAGTCCCTCGGGTGATCCATCTTGCCTTACCAAGGTTTTCTTGCAAATAAAGAATTCCAGAGACTCTATTGAGTCTTAGAGTTGAGGCATCCCTCAGACTTTCTCTGTCGAGGCGTCCCTCCGGATTGTGTTACCTCAACACAACATATTCTAGGCGATCATGGCTTACCATGGGGTTCTCATGGCTCAACAATAGCCATTTTTCATGCTTTTACAACTTGACATCCTTCCGGCTATGCTAAAGTTAGGAACAAAGGTTACTGTCCTTCTCCTGGCACATAAATAGTTAGGGACGAAGGTTACTCTCCTTATCCCGATTCAATCATAGATAGGGATGAAGGTTACTCTCCTTTTCTTGAGTCAGTCTCTATTTCATGCGATCGGATTATACTCTTTATCATAGTTCTCCCTCGAACCTGAGAGCTCAATTTCTCATCTCTGCACACTTCGCATATCTTTCCCTTTCACCTGTATCACAGGGAAACAAAAATTCATGAGACACCATAAATTTTTAAATTAAAAATTTTTCTTGTAAATCTGTCATCCGCAGATTTCCAAATTCCACATTCTGTTCTCATATTTGTTTCGCATAGGAACTAGATTCATAATTATGGGACTTTCCTTCCCATAGCGGTTTGTCTCAACAGACAATTGGTCTTCCTTATGGGCTTACAACACTGCCATATCCAAGACCCCTTTGCTTCCTGCAATTTCAACTTCAATCAGCCAAACAAATTGTTAGTTTCCATGCATCCATATATATATTCAAAACCATTCATACTAACAGTTCATCACATCTATATAAACATGAAAATGGAGTTCCATTTCTTGCCTATGCCTCATTCCAACATACCAAACCTTTCAAAACATAATTCAACATTTCAAAGGATTTAACAAATGTGTCAATATTCATGGACACATTCATACTCAACGCACTCTTGCATTGATTTCAAGTTTGTCACACTTTATGACAGGTTCTTGGCCATGGTGTGTTGGAATTTAACCAACCTCTTCACCACATGGCTTATTCATTTTATTTCATTCTTACAACAGGACTATGCTTCCGGGTACAGGATGATCACGATCACAAATCAATACACATGAGACTCAAAAGTTTCACATGCATGCCTTTAAACATTCTTCCTTTATTAATAACGAGGGTGCCAACACTCATGGCCACCCACATTTGGTTTTCTTTAACACCTATACAATGTAAGTATAAATGTTGGAAGGTCCTCCTTCCTCAATGAGAAATCCATTTTTTGTCCTTTATGCAAACATGCATTTCCTTGAAGCAATTCCATGCAACGTGCTATCTATAAGCACTTTTGTTTCCAATCGTTCCTTGATTGGTCAATGTATTCATGACATATCAGTTCATGAATTCTTTCGAGGGTTACAATCAGTCTTTACTATCAGAGGTTCACACCTCCATGATTTAGGTTGTCCTTCCTGAATCATACCCTACTTGGGTACCCAAGGCATACATCTGCCTTTCAACGTTTCATACATAACATTTAAGTCCGTAAAACATTTCAGAAGAGATTCTTACCCAATCCCTTCATACCTCATGCCACATAGGCATCAACATTTTTATACCTGTTTTGGTTGTTAGCACCCCCTCCGATATTATCCCATTAGTGGTGCTCCATGGGGACTTTTAAATTCCCTTCAACAATCTTTCAACAAGAACCTTCTCATAGTCATCCTCTGATTGAGGTTGTTCATTATGGACAACTGTCTTTCTCAACAGTTCCAATCTATTTCTTTTTACACATGCCATACATTATAAACACATTAGTCATCATGTAAATTAAAAATGCAAGTACCATAGAATTTAAATTAATAAAACATTTTCAGACATGTCCTAGCATATCTGTATGCACTTCATCACATAATCCTTGATGTTTTCATGAGTACAGCTGACAATTATCAATTGTTTCTGCAGTAATACAATCCTCATCACTATGGTGTCAAAAAATTTACTTTCATCAGCGTACTAGATTTCGCATCCTAGAGAAAAACATAATACACAACAAGAAAAGAATTGAGGGCTCTCCCCCCCTTCAAATTCTTTCTACATCGCCTGTGACTTTTCAGCCCAACTGAGTTATTTCTAAGGCCTCACTGTCTTTTCTATGATTTTTCAATTTACTCTCTGTTGGGATCTTCCTACTCTTTTCCTTGAGCTACCTTGGTTAGGCCTCACCCTAACATTTTTTTGGAATACAACAGCATGCTTTAATATCATTTTTTTTCCCCATAATGGATCACGAACCTGTGCATCCTACACATTACCATTCGGTTATCAGAATGGTCAATATTCATTTATTAGTCT
>JASDQU010409160.1:0-10542 GCA_032191745.1 Picea mariana | reverse complement strand
CCCCATGGGTTTTTGCTCTCGAATATTTTAGACAAAGGTTAGTAGTTGATCATTTGCATTTCATCTCAAAAACTCAAAAAGAATCTTTTGTCTAACCCTCTAAAATATTTTCTTTTATTTTCAAAAGTAGATCTACAACATATACTATAAATAAGTTAATTTCTTCTTTAGGTTTAAAAAAGGGTGATATTTGGAAATATGATCCAAATCATGTAATTTTGAAGAAAAGTATAGCTTTGAATTATGCATATTATCAACATCATACTAACTTTGAAATTGAAATAATGGTAAACAAAAATACTTGGGAAGAGGTGTAGCATTTAATGATTATGCACGTGAGAACTTCTAGTTTAAAGAAAGAATTGTAAGCCAAAGCCAATCTCAAAATGGTTTCCAATGCAACTTCAGATGTTGCAAATTTAGAATGTAGCATAATCAATACAAGTCAATTGTCAAGTGCTATAGAACAAGTGGTTGAGACAATGATGAATCTAGTATCTAGAGTTATTTCAGAGTAGGAGGTTTTAGAGAAATGAAAAATGCCTAAGTTTCCTAATAGATTTGAAGAAATTAATAAAAGAGATCTTGGTCCAAAAAAAGGCAAAATTCAAGAAAACATTCAAATCGTTGATTTTACACCTGAAGGCTCATCTGAGGGACTTCAATAAATTTTGTTTGGTCAAATTGACTCTCTAGGGGAATTGCAAAAGAAGAGAACAAATGAACCAGTTCTAGTTACTACATCTTCTCCAATGGCAGCTGTCCCAAGTACTATCTTGGGAGATAGATATTCTTATTTGTCTATTGAAAATCAGTCTGAAAACAAAGATAAGTATTCCATACATGAGTTAGCTAAAATGATCTCTTGATACAACTAATGGATCTCTTGATCCCAATGATCCAAGTCCATGGCCACGACTTTGATCTTGTTCTTGAATGACTCTTCCTCTGTGATTTTAATGTCGCAACCTAGAAATGGGTTAACCCTCTAGGCACATATAAAAAACCTACCCATGTCTCAAAGACTTAGTTCACCTTGCTACCTCAAGCCTGTAACATTCCTAAAACAATTAGAGAACTCATCATTCTGTGCAGACAAATTGTCTTGACTACCTACTGCAACAAGGCATTGAGTATGTGTTTTATAGTCTTCAAGCCACTCTTGTGACTATCTAGCAACTCATCCCAAAGCCTACTATTTTTCTTCAATTTCCTTCCAAATAAAATTTCTTTGATCTCACTTGTAACGACAAAGAGAACCAAAACTATCATAAAAACATCTATGATGATAACACTTGTCACAGACCTACCCTCTACCCAAATTTTTCTTTGCAAACTTGAGTTTCTCCCAAGTTTATTTCGACACCTAAGGTCATGTGACACTGCTTTGCCTCAAC
This sequence comes from Picea mariana, assembly GCA_032191745.1. Classification (NCBI taxonomy): domain Eukaryota; kingdom Viridiplantae; phylum Streptophyta; class Pinopsida; order Pinales; family Pinaceae; genus Picea; species Picea mariana. The sequence continues at coordinate 9,145 of JASDQU010409160.1, read as the reverse complement.
CACAAGGGCCTGGCCAGCCAACACCTACTACAACTATACTACACCTCTTCACTTAAGGTATGCCCATAACTTATCCTTAAGTTACACTCTATCATATGCAACTAACTCCTGCTCAACCAATTTCATTCAATAGTAGGCACACGTCCAACCATAGCCTTGAAAACAACCCAATAATACTTTAAAACTTAGCCAATATTTCAAAACTTATCCAACACAAAGAAAATAAAGGAACAATAACATCTACCAATCATAAAAAGTTCATAGCACATATATATATGGCACCCAATGTAGGTACCTTAACTTTATTATATGAAGAATGCCACGGATATACAACAAGGGAGTTGTGGCCTCTTGACTTTAACTCTATCACATATGTACAATTATTCTAAGGAAATATTTCCTTCTACCTATTACTTAATAGACTTGCACAATCAAACCCCTAAAGAAATTGTAGGATTTCCTCCTACAGGTCTTGTCTCATTTTTCTCACTCAACCAATGCAATTTACTATGTTGTGCCTAACCATAAACTTAACACAATCACAAAGCTCCTTTACTCTCCTTGTGAATGATCAATCATTTCTTTCCTTAGCACTTTTGAGGTGTCCTTCCATTATATGAAACTTCACTTACACTTGAAAGCCCCTTCATTTTAAGGTGGACACAAGTGTCATCCATCAACTTACTTTCCTTTGGTGACTTGTTCATCAACCATCCATGTCCAGCAATTGCACCTGACAGTACACCCANAACTTCACCCAACTCCATCCAAAGCTACCCAAATGTCTTCCTAAGTATGTCCAAATATGCCCGATGGAATTGTGCCCAATGGATTTGCGCCCAACAAGTGTGTCCCACGATTACACTCTACAAATGTTTGTGGTCAAATACATTTTTTTCATCCACTGCAACCCACAAGTGTGGGTCGTCCAATTCGTTTGGTCTGCATGTAGTCCAAGCACCCATGCTAATCAAGCTCTCTACCAATATTGTCCACCATGCATAGTGCATGTATGTGGACGAGGTTGTGACAACCCTCTTGCCTTTCCTTGCCAAGTTCCCTTCCAAGTTTCTCTTGGTGCATCCAACTAATGCAAGATGCCAAGATCATCAATGTGCACCCAATATGAGCAAGGGAGGTTGAAATATCCATGGTGTGCCTGATCCAGGGGATTAAATTGTGATAAAAAATCAAAGTTCTCGGAATCAATTCAACACGGACATGTGCGTATCCCTCCTCATCATGAACCCAATGCAACTTGAATGAGCTCAAACAGACGTCGTATGATCAAGATATCGTGTTCTGTTCATTTTGCCAAACATGCAAACTTTTGTTGATTGTGTAGTATGTGCAGTCTGTATAGTACTGGCATGGAAGCTGACCATACAGGACTACGGTCGTACAGTGATGTGGCAGAGGATTCATCACGTTGACTCAATAGGCTCGGTGGCAGACGTGGGTGAATCATTTGGTGAAAAGTATCATATTCTAGGTAAATGATGTGGTTCCACGTGGCCCAGTCGTGGGCTAACACGTGGCACCTCCAGTTTGGTTGATGTGGAAAAATTATATGATTCCATAGGAGTCGAACCCGCGACCTCCGGGTGTGGGGGAGAGTTTTGGTAGGGTCGAGCTACCAGCCCGCCCATGGTGGTTCTTAACATACGTAGTCGCATTTAAATATTTCAATGTGAAGTGTTGTAATTTCGATGAATTAAAGGGTTGGGGCCTAGCCCCAACCCCCTGCACAGTCACCATATAACCTTGTCACATGACCATTGCACTTTACACTTGGCATGTGGTTTAGCCCCGACGCATTTGCATGTGACTACACCATATGACCATGCTTTTACAACTTTGGCATGCAATCCACTCTAGTGTTATCCCCAACACACGTTACATATAACCGTTTCATATGACCCACTCCTTTGTGTTGGTGTGTAGGAGTTTGGCGAGGACCTCTCCACAAACCTTAGCCCCCGATCACATGTGTTATCCATATGACCACTCCTTTAGATTTGGCACGGAAGGTTAACACTTCAACGGGAAGAATGCCACGTGCCTACCACTTGTCAACACAAAATTCACTCATGCAAACGAGACCGGATTAGGCACTGGGACGTCACCACATGCCCCCCATGTGACCTACACCTCCAGCCAAAGGGGCGCTAATCCCGTTAACAATTCAACGGATTGACTCGTTTTGTGGGATGCACATGTGTATTGGGTTTTAGGCCTAGTAACGTTGCGGGAGCTAGGTTGGTCATTCACAGGTACGTTTTGGCAAGAAGGTATAGCAATCTTGAAGGGGAAAACTTCCAGGAGGTGTAACTTCTTCATTGTTTGGCCAAATCAGGTGTTGAAAAAGCCCAAATAGGGGTTTTTGGATGTTTTAAAGCCAATGAAGCCATCCATTTTGTATTCCGAGCACTATAAGAGAAATTTTTAAGCATAATGAAAATGATCCAAGGGAAGATGGACTAGAAGATGTATCCCAAGAGAGGGGTGAATTCCTTTATCATTTGTTGTGTTAGGTGTTCATTATTTATGGTTTTTATCTATCTGATATGTTGTTCATGTTTAAGTAAAACTTATTGAATTTATGTGTTAGTAACTTGATCCAATTACCCAAATGCGTGCCATTTTACACGTGCAATTTAAAGAGATAAGTCTTATTCATTTTAAATATCTATTGGAAACATATTCATTCCATTTTCAGATCAGTTCGTATCATAGATTTGGTTTTTGAAGGCTTGATTGTTTGCAAGTTGTTTTTTTTTTTCTGATGCTTACAAGGTTGAAGCTCACAAGAGGATAAGGTCAACTTGTAGAGCCAAGTTCTCAACTCTCAAGAAGGAGAACTATCAAATCACCTCAATTTTCAAGGAGATATTTACCAAGTATGGCTCATGAGGACAGCCATGGAACTCTTCCTTTAGAAGAGGAAACCTTCAAGAAAGCTTTATTTGATATGGTTGAGATGCTTAAAGTTTTGTTTGATGAAAGGAATGAAATATTTCAAGGTGAAATCTCCAACCCTCCAAAGGGAAATGGAGACAGTGGTGATAAAACTAGAAAAGGAAATGGAAGCAGTGGTGATTCTCCACCTGCTTCACCCCCATCTTCCACCTCTTCCACCATTTCAAAACCACTTCCAAATTCCACAAAAGGACATGGTAAAACTCCTTTACAAACTCCTTTGCTTAAGCTTGCTATTAAGTTTGAATTTCCTATGTACAATGGAGAGGTAAATGTTGAGAAATTAGATAATTGGATTCATAAAATTGAAGTGTATTGTAGGATACAAAGAATCACAGATGATGAAACTAAGATTCATCTTGTTTCTTTAAGATTGGACAGTGCAGTACTCATTTGGTGGGAAGCCAAAACTCAAGAGAACATGAAGAAACATGGTAAATTTTTATCCTCTTGGAATGATTTTATTGTTGCAATTAAAAGGAAATTTTATCCATTAGCATACATGTAGAAAGCTATTATAGATTGGCAAAACTTTAGGCAAGATAAAGGGAAAGATGTGCAAAGTTTCACTCAAGAATTTAGGAGAAGATCATTGGTTTTGGGTGTAGATTTGTCTTCACAAGATACTTTGCTCAAATACATTGGATGGTTTCATAGCTACTTGAGGCATACCATAATTGCGTTTAACCCTTCAAATCTATATGAAGTATGTGTGCAGGCTACTCATTTAGAGGCAAGAGGAAGAAATGAACCTCAAGAGGGCAGCACAAAGTCTTTTAATGAAGACAAGGGAAAGAGGAAGTTTGAAGGAAATGGAAAGAAAAATGCTTTAGTAAATAAGAAAGAAAGAAACTCTTATGTAAACATTGTTCAAAGGATGGCCATGATGAAGACCATTGTTGGAAGCTTCATCCTGAAAGGAGACCCAAAAAGTTCAACAACAAAGAGAAACCAAACATTGTTGCAACTGTACAACAAGATTTAGGGTCTGATTCGGAAGATGAAACAAAAATCACATCCATGGGTTTACAAGGTAAGACTTCTATTGCAAGCACTAGTTCTTCAAATTCTGCCATCAATGAAACTCAACATGAAAAAGAAAGGATAAATATTTTCCACATAAGGGTAATTTCAAAACATACCAAGATAGATACTCTTTTTGATATAGGATCACAAGAAAACCTTATTTCTGAAGACATTGTCAAGAAACTAGATTTGGAAACTACTTCTCATCCTAAACCATACCCTTTATGTTGGATATGTGACAATGCCAAATTGCATGTGACAAGAAGGTGTAAACTCAGATTTTACATCACTGCAAACTGTATAGATGAGGTAGAGCTTGATGTTATTCCATTGGATATTTGTGGTATTTTGTTTGGAAGCCCATACTTATATGATAGGAGAGCCATTTTTCATCGTCGTGAGAACAAGTATGATTTGTTTAGAAATGGAGTTGAGTACATTGTTAGAGCACATACAAAGAAGCTGAATTTGTCACTTACAAATGGTGGACAAATGAAAAGACTAGTCAATGCTAGTAAAAACCTTGTACTTTTGATGACTAAACCCAAAGACAATAATGAAGAACAAGTTCTCAAAGGATGTGATGCAAAGTTACAATCTGATTTGTATGAGGTTGTTAACGAAAATGTTGAGATGTTTCAGGAACAAAGGGGATTTCCTGCTAAAAGGGGTATCCAACATGATATTCTATTGCAGAAAGGAGGTCCTCTTCCAAACATTGACATGTGCAGGATGTGAGACATGGAGAATGTTGAAAATAGAAAACAAGCCTAAGAGTTGCTTGACAAAGGGGTCATCAAACCAAACACTTCGCCATTCAGGTCACCAATTGGTTTGGTACCAGAGAAAGATTGTATATGGCGAATGTGGGTAGATTTCAAAGCCTTGAACAAGACTACAGATATGTTTGTTGAAGGAGATATATGGAAGAAATCTTTGAGATCAAAGAAAGCTCCATTGCATGCCTTGAAAAGTTATGTTTTTCCACTTGGTGATAAGGTATAAGAAACATTTTTATGATAAATGTTTTGATATGCTTACTAGGCCTATTGTTAGTGCTTTAATTATTTTCAAGGATAATCTTATCATGCATACGAGCTATTTGGAACACTATGCTTTAGATGCTGACGAGAAGAATGTTTATGCAACTTTATGTCGTACTAACCAAGTTGAGGAGTTGGATTCCTATGTGCATGGTAAACTTTTGTATCTTGCCAAGCTATGTTTTTTATAGGGTGAAAGAGTCAGCATGATAAGGGAAGCACATTCTTCTCTTATTGCTTCCCATTTTGGTATGGGAAAGACGGTGGCTAGATTACAAAGCAAGCATCCTAAGTTTTGGGATGAGCATGTAGATTACTTTCAACATGCTTATAACCAGGCCAAGAATTTCATTGAACCAATTCAGTTTGTGCAGCAAACCGTTCAAGAATAGTTGAGAAAGAGCCAAGCCAAGTACAAAGAAAAACATGACAAGTTTTGTATTGGTCTCAAATGAACCAATCCAAGTAAGGATGGATGGATTGAGATGGTAAAGGTGGGGGAAGGGAAAAACTTCTAGGAGGTGTAACTTCTTCATTGTTTGGCCAAATCAGGTGCCGAAAAATCCCAACTAGGGGTTTTGGGACGTTATGAAGCCATTGAATCCATCCATTTATTATTTTGAGCAATGTAAGAGTAATTTTTAAGAATAATGAAAATGATGCAAGGGAAGCTAGATCAAGATATGTATCCCAAGAGAGGGGTGAACTCCTTTATCATTTGTTGTGTTATGTGTTCATTATTAATGGTTTTTATCTATCTAATATGATGTTCATGTTTAAGTAAAAATCAATGAATGTATGTGTTAGTAACTTGATCCAATTACTCAAACACGTCATTTTATACTTGCAATTTAAAGGGATTAGTCTTCTTCATTTTAAAGATCTATTGGAAACATATTCATTCCATTTTCAGATCACTTGTCATCATGCAAAGGCACCCAAAATTGACTCATCTACCCATCAACCTTCTATCATGTCTATGTGTATGTTACGAGGAAAATCTCTCTATGGATAGGGTGAACCACAACATACGAAAAATGACTACAGAAATCAACTCTATCCCAATAACATGCTATATAAAATAATATGCAAGGGTGATAAGAAAGAGGCCTACCTCATCCAGATGTTCGATGATTTCCACCATTGAGCACTTTGACCCAAAGTTATATACCTGCAACAAGTTCTCAACAAACAAGCAAAGCAAGCATATGGTGATGATATAAAAGGTTAGCACAATAGATAGAATAATCCATCAATATACATAACAAATACGCTCATGGATAATAACTCATATATTTGCAAGATATTAATTAGATGGGAGGATAGTATTTCTATTAATAAATGATCAGCAGAAGTGAAAATATTATAGACTTCTGTGTCGGTACGGTTCGAAACTGAGAAACCAAGTTCCTTCCAGCTGGGCCTCCACCACTTCAATCCTCCACCAAAGGCAAGCTCATAGAAGGGAGATATTGAGGTTCTTCATCAATAAGGGAAGAGCGTGGGGGTTGAACACTATGTTCAGACTTAAAGGACAAAGGGATGCAGACTCAATATGAAGTAAATAATTTCTCCAGAGTAACTTTTCTCTCAAAGTTGAATTCTTTCTCCTCTTCCATAGCTCGGAATTGACCTATTTATAGCCTTCAAAATGGAACTGAAGGGTCGAGTCTGAACATTTCCAGTATATGGAAGGCCAAGGATCAGAGATCTCCTATCGTGACATGGAAACCCAACATTTAATTTTCATTTTCTGTCACAAATATTGATGTACGCAGGTTGTAGTGGAGTAGCCTACGTATACGCTTGTTGTATAGTGTGCAAGATGCGTACAAGTGGAAAATTTTGTATTTTTGTCTCTAGATTTTATCAATAGAGAAGGTAAGTCTGCATAGGGAAATGGAATAAGGCCCTCTTTGCAAGATTTCATAGGGTGGGGAAAATCTTTCTCTAACAGATGCCCCCTAATGTGTGAGGTCAGAGGAGTATCTATGATGGCCGAAATACATTATAAATAACCCAGAAGTGGAGTGGTAGGGAACCATCTAGACGAACTCAGTTGCTCATTACAATTTGTATTGACTTTCCATACATGGTTGCCAAAAATTACACTGCAGATCCATGTGAAAAATATACCAAACAAGTGTTTGTGGCCATGAATAGGAAAATATAATGCGGTTACATGCCAATAGTTGTCATAGTCACAAACAAGGCCTAGTATAACCAGTCTCTAAACCAATCTGAAGATATTTGTATACCATGGAGTACAATCTAATCTCCCATGATCATTGAAGTCATATAGGTACTGGTCCAATGAAAAGGAAGCAACAGCTCAGGAAAGCTGCAGGCACATAGTGATGTCTTCAAGTCTTCTAGACAATCTACCAAGGGTGCAAGTCTACATTATGTGAATAAAGGAGTTGAGGTTGAACACAATGAGGCATCGTTTGATTACCGGTCATTGATGTATATTGTTAACAAATGTGAGATATCCTACTGATAATGAAAGTAGGTATCAAGGCACCGAGTGCATTCTTAAAAGTGTGAATAAAGGAGTCGGTGTCGAATACCTGAAGAATCCATCGATCAGGAGACAATGATGTATTCCCAACTGTCAATGGAGAGAGAGTATGCCACTGATGACTGCAAGCCTCAAGGTACTCATAAGACTCTAGGTCCTATTTCCAGAATAAATGGGTTGATGTCGATGGAAGGAAACCCACTAAAAGGAGAGAATTAAGGCATCTCTCATCAGTCGGCATGAGGTACAAAGAAGGAGATTCATGATTTGGTGGAAATTGGACGAAGAACATGTTCATGAACCAAGGACCATATGTGTCTTTTGTGTGTGCCAAGTGCAAGCGGTACACGAAAAAGACCCTTTCAATAGCAGCCAATGATGAAAACAACTGACAAAGGAGAGGAAACCACCAATAAGGCTAATGGAATCCAAGACACTGCACGAATCTCAATGTGTGATTATATATCTTCTCGTCGAACACAAGGGAAACCACCTAGTCAATGACCAATGATGAAATTTCGATTGTTGGGTTCAAGGTTACCTACCAATAATGAGAGTAGGGCCAGGGTGCATGATAGGACTACAATATCATGTGATTCTGAGACAAACTAAGGGTATGGCCGACAGAGTTCTAAGGAGTGGCCGACATAGGTTGATATACTTCCTTTGAACAAGAGCATGAGACGTATGGAGGACTCTGACAGCATAGACCTAGTGATGAAACCATGAGATGCAGAAGGCATCAATGTAATTCTCTATAGGGACTGGAAGAGTAACCAATCGGTAGAGAAGACTCTGTAATGAGCTCAACTTCCTAAGTCCATGCTTGTAAGTTTTAAACCTATGAAGTAAAGCAATGCATATAGATTCTTAAGAAAAACAGAATTTAATCAATGGGTCATACATAGAATACACAGAGATTTTATACCGGAAACCCTCAACCGGGAAAACCTTTCTTATATTCATTATATCAAATTTCACCATTCAATATACAATACATACAATGTTCTTAGGTATTCCGTAGATACCAAAACCCTAATCCCTAAAATCGAGATTAGTTTTAGTAAACCGCTAAAAATAGCAAAATCCGCTAAAAATAGCAAAAACTACCCAAAAAAAAAAAAATTGGGACACTGCGCATAACCAGGGGGGGCATACCTACCCCCCCCTAGGTCCCCCCTAGGAAAGTGCCCAGCGCACATGACAGAAAGGGCACTACTAGAGGGATCATCAAACGCAGTTGTCATATCTGACGCGCCCACACACACACAAGCAAAGAATATAACACATACCCAACATTCTCCCACTTGTTGTTTTCTTTGCATCCAGGGGTCCAGGGAATTATATAATCAATAATCCAGGGCAGCAATGCCCATTTTTACTCTACACCAGGAGAAATTTTATGTGCTGACAAACTTTGTCAATGAATCTGCAACATTCTTCAAAGTGTTAACCTTTTCCAGCAACACCTTCTTTTCCTCAACCATGTCTCTCACAAAGTGATACTGAACATCAATATGCTTTGTCTTCGAATGATAAGTTGGGTTCTTTGCCAGGAATATTGCACTCTGACTGT
>JASDQU010409157.1:0-10542 GCA_032191745.1 Picea mariana | reverse complement strand
AAACCCCAAGGATTGTAGTCCATAATAAAAAGAAAATTGTACATACATCTTGTGTTCTTTGTGTTCATTGTGGTGATGACTTGTTGATGATATATTGCTGATATATGTTGCTGATATGTGCCTAAATCTAACTGGTTATAAATGAAAGCAATGGGTAATAAATAAATGTTGAATGATAATTGATGAGTTTTTGTGAAAGAGGGAAGTTTTGGGAAAAAGATCCCCACACTCATTCACCCCCCCTCTAAGTGTGGTAGGTGTGTCCAACACCTTCCCCAAGTAGATCTAGGCACAGATCCTTAAACATTATGCGCACAAAGCACTTACAATCATTACTTGCACTTAGCACAAATTACACTCTTCGCTCACATAGATCAAGTCTTTTCACTTAGCACAATGGCCTCTTGCTTACATCATCTAACTACTTATTTATACATTACAAAATTGGGCCTAAACATGGGTAAACCCATGGGACGACATTCCCATACTCGTTACATAAGCCCAAAACCCAAAAATCCCTAAAAAGGGGCCGAGATCCTGTGATCTCCGCTTTGTCTTGCGCCCCGCCTTAAACAACTTGTTGAAGTACCAAAAATAGGTCAAACATGACCAAGAATCCTCAAAACTTGGTCAAGGGCCAAGAGGGCCCCAACACTCACCTGTGACTCGTCCCGAGTCACTCAGATCTGGGTAGCTTTGTTTCAAAAGACTCGAGATTGGCTCGAGATTCTTAGACTTGTTATTGTGGCATGACCTCTTGTTCAGCGAAATCTTGGATAACATCTTCGTTGATAGGTTCCTTTAGGTGTTGTTCAGCTGCGGTGACAAATTTCTCCAGTTCTTCTCCTCGGATTTCGATTTCTGTGAACAGTTGGCAAGCCTCATCTTGTACAGGTTGGAGCCTTTGAGTCACTTCCATGACTCTGCTCTGAATGGTGTGGACCTGTCGTTGGGCAGTGTGCTGCTCTTGGGATTGCTTCATCCTTTCAATAACTGACAGGGGCTTCAGCTACGCCTGTATTGTTTCTACTTACTACTTCACCTCCTGGAGCCTTTACTCCAGTGCCTTCAGTTATGGATTCTCAGTGAGTCACTCATAAGTCTGGGCACTGCGATCACTTAATTTCTTGTATTTCATGGCAAGTTATTGTTGGAATAGGGGCAGACCCAGGGTTTAATGCTACAACAACGCACCAACAAAACCCTAACTACCGGCCCTTTCAGCAACACCTGGGAAGCAGATGAGGTCTCACCCGAGGTAGAGGTAGGGGTGGTTGTACGAATCCAGTGTCTGCAACCTTAGCTGGGACACAGATATGTGATTGTAACACCTTAATAGAGAAATTAGCAGTTATAGTTCCTCAGTATTAAACTAGTAGCTACTTCACAAATAAAACCCTAATTACAGAGCATCAAAGTATTCAACCAGATCTACTATATTCAAGCACTAAGCACATCCAAATAGGTCATATCTAGAATTCATCTATATTATTAAGCACATAGAATCAATAGATCTATCTATCATTCATCTATATCACAACACTAAGCAAGTAAACACATAAACACATCAATACATCAATACATCGCACAAAGCATAGCAGCACAACATGTACGTGGTTCACCCCCACCCTAGGGCTACATCCACCAACTCTTCATCTCTTTATTATCTTCAGTCAAGATTCTTATAGGCACTAAGCATCAAACCCCTACTCTGCATAGGACAGGATATCTACGTGCACTCTGCCAGATCCTCCTTCCCCGAGTAGATCTAGGCATAGAGCCTTAAACAGTCTATGCACAAAGCACTTCAATCCTTACTTGCACTTAGCACAACTTACACTCTTTGATCACATATATCAAGTATTTTCACTTAGCACAATGGCCTCTTGCTTACATCACCTAAATACTTATTTATACATTACAAAATTGAGCCTAAACATGGGTAAACCCATGGGTCGACATTCCCATACCCGTTACATAAGCCCAAAACCCAAAAATCCCTAAAAAGGGGCCGAGATCCTGCGATCTCTGCTTTGTCTTGCGCTCTGCCTTTGACAACCTGTCAAAGTCCCAAAAATAGGTCAAACATGACCAAGAATCCTCAAAACTTGGTCAAGGGCCAACAGGCCCCCAACACTCACCTGTGACTCATCCCGAGTCACTCAGATTTGGGTATCTCTGTTTCAAAAGCCTCGAGATTAGCTCGAGCTACTTCGACTTGTTGTTGTGCCATAACCTCTTGTTCAATGAACTCTTGGATAACAGCTTCATTGATAGGTCCCTCTAGGCGTTGTTTAGCTGCGGTGACAACTTGCTCTAGTTCTTCTCCTCGGCCTTCGATTTCTGTGAATAGTTGGCAAGCCTCATACTGTACAGGTTGGAGTCTCTGAGTCACTTCCATGACTCTGCTATGAATGGTGTGGACCTATTGTTTGGAAGTGCACTGCTCTTGGGATCGCTTCATCCTTTCAACAATTGATAGGGGCTTCAACTGCACCTGTATTGTTTCTGCTTGCTACTTCACCTCCTGGAGCTATGACTCTAGTTCCTTCAGCTTTGGATTCGCATTGAGTCACTCATAAGTCTAGAAACTATTATCACTTAATTACTTGTATTCCATGGCAAGGGATTTTATTCTCTTGACTGTGCTCCAGGAAGTTGATTCTCTTTGTTCCCTTACATCCTGCGGGGTGCTTGGTATTGTGTGGATCTCTAAGTCTGCTATTCTTTGTTGTAGCTTCTAGATAGCTTCCTCTAGATTCTCTACTTGGTGTGAGACCTTGTCTTCTTCCTTTATCTCTAATCCTATCATAGAGCGGAGTTCTTTGTTGACTGCTTCTTTCACTTCGAGTTGCTCTATGAGAAAATGTTCTTTTTCTTACTGAATCTGTGCTTTCTCCTCTTCAAAATTTATCTGCAGAGAAACCTTCTCCTACTTGGAAACTCAATGTTGTTCTAAAAGTACTCCTTGCACTTGCTTCAAGGCCTGGGTGGCTTGTTCTGTTTCTTCTTGTGTGCAATGAAGGCAAGCTTTGGTCGCATCTGCAAGTCGACGGAGTTGGGTTGGTTTATCTCCCAACTCTGGTTCTCTTTTCCACTGATGGTCGGGATGGTCCGACTCCTTGAGCAATCAACGAAGAGACTTGTACTCCTCTCTTCGAAGATGCTTGTACTCCCACATAAATTACTCTTTCAGTCATGAGGTTGATGAGTACCTCCTTTACAAAATCTTCATTTACGCTAAGTTGTTCAGACATACACACTCATGGTTAAATATCTCAGGTTTGAAGAGTAACTACTCGATGCAATGGGATGGATGGTGATAGCGTGATGATCAATGTGCAAAATAAAAAAATTGGTGGGCTCAGATAATCATGGTTGGAAATTTGTTTCTCGGTGCAAGGCTCAATGGAATAAATAGATAATGAGACAACAGATCTCTCCAATGGGCAAGAAGCCTTCATTACTGCAGTTCTATCTGTTATGGCGGGGTCCCAATGGTCTAATGGTGATATGTCTGAACATAAATTACTTTCTACATGTTCAGGGTGTCAGTCTAACGGTTATACTATTCCTAACGGCTATATCACTTCGCCATGGCGAAGTTCCATGTGACGTTGTTCCTATATCCCAACGAAGTTCCAATTTTGCAAATTTTCCTTCCGCGAAGTTCCCTCTAGAACCTTCTGTAACTTTTTGATCTTATCTCTCTTCTTACTTAGTTTTCTATCCTTCTTCCCAGTGAGCTTCATCTTGGTATTCCTCTTTCCATTCTGATTCTTATCTTCTTTTGACATAGTAACTTCGCACTGTTGAAATTCTTTCATAGGGTTCAAAGGCAATACTTCTTCTCTGTCTGGGGTAGGTGTTTCAGTATCTGGTGTTCTTTCAACTTTGATATCCCAGTCTTTGGTTCCAAATAGCTTCGATCTATTCTCTTGTTCTTCAATCAAGTGTGCGATCCTCCTAGTCATGAAATATTTCAACTCTTGCTTCTTCTGCTCTAAGATTTCTTCTTCTTTCCTTCTAGCCTGATCCCTTTCAATCCAAGGTTTTTCGAGTAATATAGAAAATGGGCGTTGTTCTCAACAAATTTAACAACTTCAAATTATTCCTCTGTCGAAGTTCCCTGGGTACTCATATACATTTGGGTGAGCTTTCCACATAGGTTTATCAACTTTCCTCTAAATAGTCCTATTCCTCCCAATGAAGGAATCATAGCAGGCTTCCCTAAAATATCCCAAGTTCTTTCTGTCATAATATTCACCCATGTTTCTTCATCCAGAACACAGTCAATGTCGAAGTCCCCTATTATTTCTTCTATGCACTTATTTTCTTTGAATCTCTTTGATAAGTTGATATTTCTGTGATCATTCAGGGTTTCTTTCATTTGTAGCAATACATTCTTTGATTCTTTCTGGGGTTCTTCCATAATATTAGTTTTTGGATCTACCTTAGGGTTTTGTTGTCTCATATTCATGCTTTCAACCTTAGAAATCATTCTAGGGAAATATAAAACTTCATGGTCCATAGCTTTACAACAAAGACAACTAGGTCTTCTATCAGGACATTCCATAGCCAGATGTCTTGGTCGTGTGCAACTATAACAAAGGGTTAATCCTCGTTTTCTTTTATATGATCCCCAACTTTTCCTGTACTGCACACTAGGATTAGAGTATCTAACCAGCAAAAAAGTCTTTCTAGGATCCTGCATCCATTGGTTAGTCCAAACATTCTTTCTATGCATAGGAATAACATATCTTTCACTATTCGTATTAGATCTACTCATATCAAATCTTCTTTCATCTATCAGTGCCCTAGTTCTCAAGCTAGGACAAAATTTATCAATCATACCTAGATCCATACTTTTGAAACGAAAATTTCCACTTATCTTACCTTAACAAAGCATAACGCTTACAGATCTTACCTTTTTTCTTCATATCGGACTTCTTTTATTAGCACAGAGCTTCAAAAATTAAATAGGATGCTGCACACTAGGGCAACAGATCTACACACGGATTTTTCATAGTTTCAGGTCAGATCTTCGCACAAATATCCTTTTTCCTTAGTTCCTAGCAATCATAGTTTCAGTTCTTGGCAACAGAACCATTTGTTGGCACAGGGGCAGACCCGGGGTTCAATGCTACAACAACACACCAATAAAACCCTAACTAGTGACCCTTTCGACAACACCTACGAAGCAAATGAGGTCTCACCCGAGGTAGAGGAAGGGGTCGTTGCAGGACTCTAGTGTCTACAACCTTAGCTGGGACACAGATCTATGATTGTAACACCTTAATAGAGAACTTCACAATTATATTTCCTCAGTATTAAACTAGTATCTACTTCACAGATAAAACCCTAATTATAGAGCATCGCAGTATTCAACTAGATATACTATAGTCAAGCACTAAGCACATCCACATAGGTTAGATATAGCATTCATCTATATTATTAAGCACATAGCATCAATAGATCTATCTATCATTCATCTATATCACAACACTAAGAAATTAAACACATAAACACATCAATACATCACACAAAACATACCAACAAAGCATGTACGTGGTTCACCCCCACCCTGGGGCTACGTCCACCAACTCTTTGTCTCTTTATTATCTTCAGTCAAGATTCTTACAAGCACTAAGCATCAAACTCCTACTCTGCATAGAACAAGAGATCTGTGCGCACTCTGCCAGATCCTCCTTCCCCGAGTAGATCTAAGCACATAGCCTTAAATAGTCTACGCACAAAGAACTTACAATTGTTACTTGCACTTAGCACAACTTACACTCTTCGATCACATAGATCAAGTCTGTGCACTTAGCACAATGGCCTCTTTCTTACATCACCTAACTACTTGATTATACATTACAAAATCAGGCCTAAACATGGGTAAACCCATGGGCCGACATTCCCATACCTGTTATATAAGCCCAAAACCCAAAAATCCCTAAAAAGTGGCTGAGATCCCGTGATCTCTACTTTGTCTTGCGCTCCGCCTTCGACAGCCTATCGAAGTCCCAAAAATAGGTCAAACATAACCAAGAATCCTCAAAACGTGGTCAAGGGCCAACACTAGATGCACCATTACAACCCACATATACCCACAAAATTTGCCAAAAATAAAAAGTTGCAAGGGAATACGGGCTTTTGGGCAGCTTCCTAACCAATTGACAGCCCATAGCCCATCACCCAACCGAGTAACTATATTTTTAGCATATAAAAGAAGGTGTTGGGGTCCCATTCCTAGAAGAAGCATGAAAGCAGTGAAACTCTGCCCATTTCATAATCCCCCCTTACCCCAAGAATTTGCAGCCACATTGTGATTTTTGAGCCAGAATTCCTTATTCTAGCCTTTTTCCTCCATTTCTAGCCTAATCCATTTCCTAGAGAGATCTGAAGAGGAGAAAGATACATGGAAGTAGTTGGAGCTTGGTGAAGAGGATCCCAAGACTGGGTTCAAGGAGCATTTGTCGATCTCATTTTGTAAGTGACTTTGTGAGATTAATATAAAGAAGTACTTTTTTCGTCCCGCCACATGATGTGTTCAATATTGGTATTTGATTTACATTTTATTATGACATCTAACCCACTAATTCATATATAGAATGCATGTTCGTAGTTTCTTGTTTGTATTTTGGTGAATGCAGGTCATCCTTGGGAGGATATTTGTAGTTGAGGAACAACCGAATGCAAAGGGATCAACACCGGACGCAGATTTTAATGTAAGACTACCGGATCCCTATACTTTGTACTTTATGCATGAATGTGGGGTACTGTCGGGATAGTTGTTAAAAGTAGGAGACTTTAGATGTTAGCTTTGCCTACACTTTAGAACCCTAGTGTAGTTCATAGGGGGGTTTTCCCACTATAGCACCAATGGAGAAGAACTTACTAACTTGGAAGACAACTTCCCTGATGCGCAGTTATTTTCATTATAGGTAGTTGATGAATACTTCACTAATATCATTGAATAGTTAAGTACAAGAGTTGCACCACGGGAATTTAGTACTGTACAGAAGAAAAACCTGGTAGTCAGAGTTGCAGACTATCAACTCATTTCAGGTCATTTATACAAGATGCACGCAGATAGAATTTTGAGAAGGTGTGTATTGGAACATGAAAAACCAAGGGTTTTATCAGAAGATCATGAAGGTATAGATGGAGGAAACTATGCAGGAAAAGATACTGTGCAGAAGGTATTGCATGCAGGACTATGGTGGCCAATAGTTCATAAAGATGCCAAGGAATATTTCCAGAACTGTGATGCTTGTCAGAGGGTAGGAAAACCCAACATGAGGTATGAGATGCCCCCAATACCACAAGTAACTCTACATGTATTTGAAAAATGGGAAATAGACTTTTTCAGACCTATTAATATGCTAATAAGAAGGTTAGGATCCATATATATTATTACTGTGACTGAATACTTAACCAGATGGGAAGAAGTAGCATCAGTCAAATATTGTAGCTCAAAAACAACAACGTACTTCTTATTTGAGAAGGTGATCACCATATTTGGATGTCCTTGGATTTTGATGAGTGACCAAGGAACTCATTTTATTAATAGTACCATCAAGGATATGACTGAAGAGTTTGAAGTATATCACCATAAGAGTACACCATGTCATCCTTAGGCAAATGGGACAGTAGAAGCCTTCAATAAGATTTTGGAAAATGATTTGACTAAGATTTCCAATGTTAACAGGGATATTTGGGACTTGAAAATACTAGCAGTACTATGGGCATATAGGACCACATGCAAGAAGTTGTCAAGACAAACACCATTCATATTGGTGTATGGACAAGAAGCAGTGGTGCCATTAGAATTTATGGTACCTAGTCTGTGAGTAGAAGGAATTTCCAACATGACAGAAAGAGGCACAATACAGGAGAGGTTAATTCAACTAATGGAAATGGAAGAGGACATGATTCTGGCAGGATTTCACCAAGAAATACAGAAAGAAAGGGACAAATCCTGGCATGAAAGACACATTAAAAAGAAGAGCTTTAAAAAGGGAGACCTAGTTCTTCTCTATGACATCAAATTTGTGCAACACCCTGGTAAGTTCAGAATGCATTGAATAGGTCCATATGAAGTAAAGACTATCACAAATGGAGGATCCTTGCAGCTAAAAGACTTGGGAGGAATAAAATTGAAAGGAATGGTCAACGAAAGTTGACTGAAACTATACAGAGACAGTCGAACTACTAACCCTTAGTAATCACAATGCAATAAGAAAGTCATGTATATAGTGTACTTGCTGATTAAGGTTGGTTGTCATTGATGTTAACCCTTGAAGAAAGCTCGATAGCACAAAGGTTTGGGAAATGGACCCAAGTTTGTTTGATGTAAATATGACTCATTATTTTCTTGTCATGGTTCATAATAAATACAAATGGATGAACTCCAAAGTGGTCCCCTTATGGTGAAATCCCTCACGGGAAGACGCTTTGCAGATTGAGTTATCCTAGAAGTATGGTTAGAGAACCCATGCTTATTTTTGGAATAATGAGATGAATGTTAGTGAATTTGTCAATGAAACTATCCTACATGGATAGTTCTTGTCATGCCATTTTCGGTGTTATGTGGAAAGTCACATAACTTCTCACGGTTAGAGAGTTATGGCCATGAGAAGTTGGAGAACCCTGGTTTGGGTAATGGACCCAAGTTTGTTTGATGGGTAATGGTATGTGTTTTGATATATTTGTAGGTAATACTATTCTATATGGATATTACATGTCATTCCATTTCTGGTGGTATGTGAAACGTCACATAACTCCTCACGGTTTGAGAGTTATGGCCTTACCAAGTTGGAGGACCCTCATATGTCATCTAAAAGCCCCAAAAGGTGAAAGTAGTCAAAGAGGTTTAAGAGATTTTAGAAGGAAAATAATAAAGTGAAGTGATGAGTGTACTATAATTCAAAGTGAATACAAAATAAATTATTTAAATAATAAATTTAATGGAGAAATTAGAAGTGGGTTAGCCCTAAAATAAGGAAAGTGGGCAAAGTGACCTAGAAGATGTTTTTAAGGAAGCTACTTGGAGAGTATAAATAAGAGGCAAGGCTCTCTCATTTTAGATCACACTTGAGCATGTTGAATATATATAGGTGTCTGAGATAACCAAAGGATATCTAAGACAAATTTCAGAGGGAAGGTGAAGAAAATAAGGTCGGAATTCAAGGGAGGATAAATTCTTTTGATGATGCTTTCTAAGATCCATTAAAAAAATATTCCATGTGGGGCACAATCTACAAGGTTGCTCTCTAGAATAATCCATAATTCAGCAAGGTATGCCATTTTTGCTATAACTCCTTTTCTGAGAGGTTCCAAGTACTGACACCTGGAGGAATTTCATAAGACACACTGAAGAACATTGTGTATCATTTTTAGATCTTTATTCATTATAGGTACATAGTTATGATTATTTCAAGTTAGGGTTGTTGACTAATCCAAAACTTGTCATGTGAGACTAAAGAAAATTTTGATGAAAATTATAGCCTCTGGTTGTTAAAGTTAAGGAAGGTTTGTAGGTATGTGATCATATACACTAGGTCTATTACAGAGTTACAAATCATATTTGGATGATGAAATTGATGAGGGCTTTTGGTTGAGGTACATGTTGGGTACATGGTTGAGATAAGTAGTTGATGAGTTGGCACATACATGAGGTGTATAGATGATGATGTTGGTACATCTTGATGAGTCATAGTTGATGAGTAGTTGAAACATGATTGGTACATACTTGGCACATGGTTCAGTGCACTTGTTTATGGTACAGGTTGATTACAAATTGGTGCATAGTTGATGCACTTGTTTATGGTATAGGTTGATTACAGGTTGAGGTATAGGTTTATGCATGGTTGATGCATGGTNATAAACAAGTGCATCAACTATGCACTTGTTTATGGTATAGGTTGATTACAGGTTGAGGTATAGGTTTATGCATGGTTGATGCATGGTTCAGGTTTATTGGTACAAGTTTACAACGGTATATCTCACAGTGATAGTGTGACAATGATTCCATCATTCTACTTCTACTTCAGGGCAGTTGGAAGGGGCAAGGACAAGTGGTTGTAGCCACCTTTCGGTTGTAGCTAGAGAACATAGAGGGTTGTAGCCTCCTTGTTACACCTCAAAATTGCTCAACTGGATAAGTGTCGTACATGCCCCTCACTTGTCGCAAGTGTCACAAATGTTATTAGGTCATGTTATCATAATGACGACAGTAAAGAGACACTTGAAACCTCTTATATGATTGGTTTGAAGGAAGAGACTGGTTCACTGGAGTCAAACATCTCTTAACACCTAAGAAGGCTTCTTAATCAAGAGTTTGGAAGGGGAACGCTCCCCTAAAACTGCCTGAGAAGTGCTGGCGCCCCTCTACCATGCTTCAGAAGCATTGTAGCACTTCTCCACCCCTTTGCAGAAGCGCTACCTAGATTTGAAGCGCTGGCACTTCCCTTGGTCTTCTCTAAAGCGTTCTAGCGCTCTGATGCCCCTTCTGAAGGAGCGCTCTCCATTCTGGGT
>JASDQU010409155.1:0-10436 GCA_032191745.1 Picea mariana | reverse complement strand
AATAACATACTAACCTTGCAAGATCAAAATCCGAGCTATGTAGATCGAGAATCGGATTTGTTCAACCGGTGGGTGACGAAAAAAATAAACAACTCAAACAAAAGACAAGAACAGTGTCGCAACTATAGCAATTGTGTCGCAAAGTCTCTTAAAGTCACGTATATATAGATAAAATAGTCAACTAGCCGTTAACACCGACCAATGAGATAGGCAAAATGTTCGTCGCTATTGCCACGAAAGTTCATCGCTATAGTGACGAAAATCCTAACTAGGTTAAATTAAGATTTTTTTCGATATTATGACGAACTTTCGTGGCAATATCCACAAAAATCACTCCCTATTTAAAAAAAATATGAAACTAGTGGAAGCGTGGAAAATTTTCGTGGAATAATCCACCCATATGTAGTAGTGATTGAAAGAGGAATAGATAACATACCTTATGAATCGCTTCCTTATATCTTTGTTGTCCCTGCTTCACTTCAGTGCTCCTACGAGATCATATATGCAATAACATGAATCAACCGATGTGAAAGCAACAATAGTATAGTTCAATAACAACCTAAACATGTGACCAAAGAATCATGTAATAAAATGTAAATCGTTTTATGGGAAAGTGACATGTCACCGTATTGTATTAATGACAACTAGAAGATACAACTGAATGCCTTGATGTCGCTAGTTCCCTTGTAGTGGTCCTTCGTTCCGACACACACACACACACTTGATCTGAAACCCGCGTGAAGATAATACCCAAAAACTTTATGGACAAATGGAGGCCTCAAGTATCTCTGAAAACAGGATTCTCCACCCAATATCAACTTATCTTTTCATCAATTCTCTGTTTGATCTTACTTAACTTTTATTAACCTTCTCCATGAGAGGTCTCTCCTTATATAAGAGAATATGATATGGTTAAATGGATGAGGATGATCCCACCAAATTAGAGAAACCAGTAGGATTGTAACCATACGGACACCACCTCTCATTCTAGAAGATTCCCCTTCTAGAAACTTCGTAAAACATCTTTCCTTTTTTAGCTTTGGAAGGTCGCTGCATCCTGCCTATAGAGCAGCTTGCGAAAACCCTACGGGCCACCTATATTGCAGCCCATAAAAATCATGGATTTTCACACTGTGTAATATGTGCAGCCTGGGGACCCCTTCCAAAAAGTAGTCTTGTAGAGGAGGAAAGAAGTTGTTTTTCTCAGGCAAAAAGTCATCTTAGGAGCCTGGACACATGCTTGTGGAATCATCATCAGGGTGACCAAAATAATGTGTAACACAAGGCATTGGTAGACCTTATTTCATGCAGTATGGTGAACTATGTTCCTGACTCATGCTCACATACAACACAAGAAGTGTTGGGAGAATTGTGGTTGTTTTGAAGGAGTTATGTATCCAACCTATGTGAATAAGCAACCTTGGAAAAGTGATGAAGTATCCGCCTGGTGGTATGGTAAAACCTGAAGGGAAAGATGGTAAGATGGAAAGGACTACATGCACCTCAAGATAGAGCTAGAAAAAATTCACCTCAACCATCTCATTTTGCAAATAAAAGACGTCCTCCTCTCCCACTCGCTTAGGGCATTCTGTCGAAACAAAATCAATTATATAAAATGAGTGAAAAGTAGGAGAGGGTATGCAGATGACTCTGTCGGGGATATGGATGCTCGATGGTAGTGGAGAAAGGTCTGTGACATCGGGATGACTCGATCGGGGCTATGGACGCTCGTTGGTAGCGGAGCAAGGTCTGTGACATTGGGCTGACTTCGTCGGGGCTATGGACACTCGCTGGTAGCAGAGCAACACCGTAGCAGGTGACTGATGATAACTAAAAGGCCTGGTGCCAGTGAATGCTTTACTCAACTCTTGTCAAAAGAGGTCATGGGTCATGGTTATAGGAAACGAAGGTGGAATAAAGGTTGAAACCCCATAGGCAGGCCTGGATTCACCAACCAGGGAATTTCAAATGAAAGGATATGAGAGGCTCTGATAAAAACTAGTTAAGTTATTAACCAACTTTTGCATCAGCTGAGCCTGAGGTAGGCACAGGGATTCTACTTTCACCCAGTAAGTCGTTATTTGTTGAGCACTCAACACACCCTAAAAAAGACTTATCAAATTTTTGTCACTTTTTGGGTACCACTTGTTTTCTGCACTACCTAACCCGATTTCATTTTGGGAAATGTTTTTCCTTTGTTTATTTTCATGACTCTCATCACCTATTCATGTTTGTTTGAACTTATGAAACCCCGTGACTGAAATACCTTAACACATGAATTAAGAATCGATAGCCAAACACTGCACCTAACACGCTCAGGTTCGACGTCAGAAAGAATTCAAGTAAGTAAAGGAACCACTCGGAAAAAAACAGTCATCGAGTGCCAATATTCATCGGCATCAGTAAAAGGCAGTTTTGGTTTGCGTAAGTTTTTCACATAAAATTTTGAGAGATGGCCGATCCCCTTCGGCATCAGTAAAATACAAGGATGAAAAGAAATCACCGATATTCGATGCTCGACACATGCTATCGGTATCGGGGAAAATATAGAAGGATCACAAAAATCATTTTGACCATGATAAAGTTAACACTAATCGCCAATCCTCGATGCATTTTCGACATCACAACGTTTCGAGGGAGCCGAACCAAGATCACTTTGGTAGGTTTATCGTCGATCATCGATCCTTGAAACTTTTTGGCATCAGAAAGATAGGATTTCATTTTAGAGCAAATAGCTTAAGGAAAGTCCCGACTTCGATTAATACTAGTGAATTAAGTCACTAGTTTTGAACGCCACGTGTCTTTACTAGGTAAGTGGGTCATACGGTCTAGTTCTATCCCGAGTCATTCTTGGTTCCCTAGGACCTAGTCACACCTCCGAGTCAGCTTTGTCACGTCAACACTGTATGATAATATCAATCGGCATCAGAGCTTTTGCAGGAGGATATCAACGAAAATCTTCATATCACAATGTCGACCCCCGATCCACCCACTAAAAGAGTGGCACGATGGGACATTTTCAACATTAGATACGATCGGATTTTGGACATTTAAGCAGCTAATTAACACCTGATCCCGCATTAGTTGCTACCTCGTGCGCCAATTAAAACAACATTTTTGAAATCATTAATAGACCACATCACCACTCAGGCCTCCGTCATCAACCCACAATGAATTTAAGTTCTAACTCCTCTAAATATTCGACGGCAAATTTATTGAAATTTCACTCATAACCCGAATTGAATGGATGATGCGACACGGTTAGATCTTCCTTGTTTAAATCTCTTGAATCATTGTGAAAACATTCATTATGTGCGTGAGAGAATTCCAGAGCATCTGAAGGAGAAAAATGAGCAACTCAAAGACTATAATGACCCTCGTGATTATCAAAAAACCAAGTTCAACAAGCTTCGGAGGTGTGTATCCAAGTCTGGCAAGTCGTTGGTTATAATTTATATCTGTTCGTATGGTTTTCTACACAGTCTCTAAACTCTGCTCAAGTTGCAAGAAAAATTCCTCCAATCAATCCAACCACCAGACACTCACCGAGAGCACCAAATATGAAAGAACCAGAGACAGGTGAAGGTTCTTCTCCAGGGACCATGAGGCAATTGGAGTACGCCCCTAGGGTGGAGCCTATTGTCAAAACAACAACAATTAAATTTTTCATCCAGCCTCTGGCCTTTGGCTATACAGAGGTAAGCACCGGATCCAAGGTAACACTCCCACAGTGAGGGGATCTCTTCAACAGGATTAGCAGAGAAGAATACCCAGAGTATATTCCACACAGTGACCTGGACGTAAGGGTGCTCGATGACCAGGTGTTCTCCAACATCTGACAGTCGTATTTACACATGGTGGCGAGAAGAACCCATGTGATCCTCTACATAGAGGTCCTAAAGTGGTTCATTGACCACAGGGATGGGCATAAATGTTTGACCAACAATGAGAATGGCAGGTGTGTCGGAGTTTTCCTTCTGGCAAAGGTCCAAAAATAATACAATCTCGGTGACCTAGATGAGCAGCTCAACACAGACTTCGTGGTGAAGTTGTATGAATTCCATGACACCAGTAGGTTTATGGCTTCATGGTGGAGGGAAGACAATAAATTCAATAATCGGAGCAATGGATGGTATGGGACAATCAACCTGAGGGAGACATACATCTATTTGATGGCTTTCATCTACCGGCTATACGGAGAAAAAGATTGCTCCAAGTTTTTGGAAGCATGGGTGCCTTTGGAATACACAGTTGCAATCATTGGGAGCAGCTTCAACTGGGGAGAAATAATCTCCAAACAATTAAGCTTCTGTGTGCAGCAGGCTCAGACACCGAAGGAAGGAGAAGCACCAACTTTCTACATGGCCTCATACCTGCTTGATGTCATCTACGCTAGGAACGTCTTCGTGGGAATGAATCTAAGATGGCATGTTGTAGAGACACCAGTTCATGTCTACTTTAGAATTATATGGGAAAACAAGTATAAGAAATATTACGCCCCCATCTATGATGAATTCATCGCGCAGATTTATTTTATTCTTTTTAAGAAAGAATTCCCAATGCAGATTACATACGAAAAGGAACCCGAGAAAGTATCTTCCCCAGCTCCTGATGCTCCAATTAAAATCCTTCCACAGAGAAAAAAGGAGTTTGAAAGTTTCTTAGACAATGAACTACTCAATACACCGAGAATGCCAATGGGAAGCTCGAAGGATGAGCTAGGATCGAGCGAACAAGAAGGAGAAATTCCACAACAGGAAGTCAGCATCTCGATAGCCGATTATCAAGTAAGTACTAAACCTTCCCCTCATTCATCAATTTTGGCCAGTACTTTACCTCCTGATGAGAAACAACTAGAGGTTGAGCTTTCAAGACATACAGAAGAGGTTAAAGAACCCAGTCTTGAACATATATACATTTTCGGGAGCCTGGGAAACACTCTTACTTAGGGAGAGAAATAGATCCCTAAACCTGTGGACGAGGTCACCGATATACAAGCCATCGCCTATGACCGAAATAAGAAATCCATCATGAAGAGAACCACTAATAAGAGAAGGCTTACTCTGGACAGTTCCATCTTCATCACCATAGAGGAGAAATTTATTATCATGAAGCATGCCAAGATGTCTGAGCTTATTGGCATAGGGATGGAAATCATAGATACCACCTTGGACAATGCAAGGAAAGATGAAGAGGATTTGGTCGCTGCACTAAAGGAGTTGGAGCATCTGCGCCATTTGGAGAAATATTATCAGGACTCCACATAGGCCACAGTGTTCTTGAGAAGTGCATTCCAGGATGCCTAAAGTAAATTCACGAGTGAGCGACACATTCTCACTGCAGGAATAGTCGATTTCCAAGAAGACACCCTTATGGCACTGGCTACGTGAAAGGACATGGAAACATGGTATGAGAAAGACCACCAAGTGGTGGAAAGAATTGATTACACGCCATATCCTACGACTGAAAGAGGAAATACATCATGAAGAGAACCACTAATAAGAGGAGGCTTACTCTGGATAGTTCCATCCTCATCAACACAGAGAAGAAATTGATTAGCAAGGAGCATGCCAAGATGTCCAAGATTATCAGAACAGGGATGGAAATCATAGATGCCACCCTGGACAGAGCAAGAAAAGATGAAGAGGAGTTGGCCACTTCGCTAAGGGAGTTGGACCATATGTGCCATTTGGTGAAATATTATTAGGACTCCACATAGGCCATGATATTCTTGAGAAGTGAATTCCAATATGCCTACAGTAAATTCATGAGTGAGTGGCACCTTCTCATTGCAAGGATAGCCGATTTCCAAGAAGACACCCTTATGGCACTCGCTATGAGAAAGGACATGGAAATATGGTATGAGAAATCACACAAAGTGGTGGAAAGAATTGATTACATCAGCACAGTTCAAAACGACCGAGATGTCGAAGAGCACGAAATTCAAGTACTAAGTGACATCAACATCAATCGTATAAGGAAGTTGGTCGAGTACTGGGTGAATATGGCCCAAGAACCTCATTAGGAGATCCAATATAAATGGGTCGATTGAGAAAGGAGCTGGACCAATATCAATCGGGCAATGAGAGACATCGATTTCCCAGAATTTGGCACACCTGAGGACTTTGTCGACTTGCATGACATAGTCAAACTACATGCAGAACAAGACTCATCGTGGACTGTGGAGATAGAAAAGGTGGAGAACATGGTGCCAGGTCAAGTACAACAGTTCATGGAGCACCTGATCAAGGCTCGGACAGTGTTACAATAGTTAAGTGGTAAAGTAGCCAAGTATCGGGCACATGTAATGGAAATAAAGGAGATCCTTTCGGCTCTGATGGACCAACACAGATTCCCATATGCCAACACATGCGAGGAACTCTTCATCAAATGGTCAAAGTATGAGAAGATTCATCCACTCAAGTGAAACCATTTGATGACGAGTTCCTCGCATGTGTTGGCATATGGGAATCTGTGTTGGTCCATCAGNTTTTAGTTAATAATTTGTTATAAATAAGAGGATAGACCTGTTAGAATGGATCGATGGTTTGGGAAAAGACCCTCATTTTTGGAATGGTAAAGAACTATTTAAGAACTACCTTAAATGAGAAGTCATGTTTAGGACCGGAGACAATTTTTTGTTTTTTCATCAAAGGTGTGTGTGATTGGATCATAAGGAGGAATTACTTATGACTTTATCTCATGAATGGATGTTGTAATGAGTAAGAGTTTTTGAATCTATTGATAAGTTCTCTGATTCAATATTTTTATAATTCTTGTCTCTAATGTTGTAAAACAAATCGTTGTGTTAATGTGTGATTAGTGATTAGAGATAAGGGAACTATTTTTCTTGCCATCATTTTATTGCGTGTATGTTCTCTTCCAATAATTATATCTCAGTCAATAATTGAAACACTAACAAGTTGATGTATTAGTACTAGGGTTTTCGTAGGTGTAAGAATCATTGTCTGCATGCTTAAGAATAAGGGTTATCCCAAGATCACCCTTGTTCAGTAGTTAAGATTTTACCCTTTGTTATTTAGTTGGTTTATACCAACACATATCTTGTATCGGACCCACCTATAAGAGAAAATACAAAAAGAGAACGTCCAAGCTGGAGGAGGATTTTTCGCGAGAAGATATCCTGTAAATCACTATGTAAATACCATCGATTAATTGGTCAGATCACAAGATCTGGAGAATCATTCCACTATCAAATGTCGTAGATTCTAATTGGGCCTCGGTGGCACGTTTGATTCCTTTTGTTGAGTTAAAGTGATTTAGGACCCCTCAACTCAACCTCTCATCAAGTCCGCTAAGTTTTTTTTTAGATTTTTAGTGTGTAATTATTCTATGATAATAATAGAATTTAAATCATAAGGCAATAATTATCAAATCTAAAAATTAGAAAAATTTAATATGGTATCACAACTAGTTAAAATATTTCAATGTCAGAGCTAGTATAATTCTTTTTTGAAGCTAGTTAAAATATTTTGGTGCCATATTTGATAGATCTACTTTAGATATTTTATTTTTTGCAATTGTACGTTAGTGATCACGAGTGGCATGTGACCACATTCCCTTTGGTCACAATTTTCCTAATTATAAGGAACGACCTCCATAAGGATTGCACTACATAGTGCGACCAACTCTTTTTGTCACTCTCTATTTCTCTAAAAGATTGTGTACATTCTCAGAGTAGAAGACAAGCTAGATGGTGCTACAAATTTCAAATCCTGGAAGACATGGATCTTCTTCATGAAGACCAAGGATGAGGTCTTCAACAGATTCTAGGAGTTTAGGGCTCAGGTAGAGAACCTGAAAAGGAATAATATCAAGGTGTTGAGCTTAGATAATGGAGGAGAGTACACTTCCAGGGACTTCAGTGATTTCTGCAAGGAGGTAGGGATCAAGAGGGAGTTTACTATACCTTACAACCCCTAGAAGAATAGGGTTGTAGAGAGGAAGAACATGTCCATTGTAAAGGATTCCAAAGCCATGATTCATGATCAAGATTTTACCATGTTCTTATGGGGAGAGGCATCCAGCACAACAATTTACATCCAGCTCAAGAGTCCTCACTGAATCTTGGGGGACAAGAATCCTGTGGAGGCTTTCACAAGTGTGAAACAAGAGGTCAACCATTTGAGGATCTTTGCTTGTCTAGTCTAAATTCACATGCCCATGGATAAAAGGACGAAGTTGGAGACTTATGGGAAGAAGGGGATTTTTTTTTATACATCGAGACATCAAAGGCTTACATAATCTACATTCCAGAACAATGCCAGATAGAGGTCAGTTGGGATGTCACCTTTGAAAAATACACATCCTTAAGGAGGTCCAGAGAGTCTCACATGGAGATCTATAGTGAGTAGCAGGAGGCTCCAAAGAATGTGGGTTTATTTCCCTATATTCCAGTTGATCATCCTTCAAACTATCAGGAGAAGTCAGCAGAGCCAGTTGAACCAGTGGATCCACCTAGATTCGTTGTTCCAGATACCAGGAAGAGGTCATTCCGACTTTGTGATACATTGTAGGATGTAGAGAGGCATGCATCTCCACATGGTACTTTCAGGTAAAGTAAATGACCTCAAAAATTCTCAATTTATATGGCATTGATGAATCAGATCATTGATTTTGAACCTTCCAGTTTTGAGGAGACACTAGACAAGTAATTTTGGAGATATGCCATGATGGATGAATATCATTCCATCATGAAGAATGATGTGTGGGAGAATGTGTCAAGAGCCAGGGGGAAGTCCCTGGTGACTTCCAAGTGGATATACAAGATCAAGCATGTATCAGAGGGAAGCATTGAAAAGTACAAAGTTAGGTTCACGGTAAGGGGATTATCCTAGAAAGAGGGAGTGGACTATGAGGAGATGTTTGCTCTAGTCGCACACTTCCATCAGGACCATTATTGCAATTACAACATTCATGGATTGGATATTACACCAGATGGATGAAAATACTGAATTATTCAATGGTGTAATTGAGAAGGAAGTGTACATAAAACAACCTCAGGGACTTGAGGTACATGGGAGGGATTCTCATGTTTGCGGGATGAATAAGGCCTTGTATGGACTCAAGCAGGCACCTATGGCATGGGACTCCATGATTGATGGATACTTGATGAGATTAGGCTTAACCAAGAGTGAAGAAGATCCCAACCTTTACTACAAGCTTTTTGATGTTGATCCTTTGATCTTGGTGTTATATGTTGATGACTTGTTCCGTACAAGAGTAGACCGACTCATTGATCATTGCAAGTGGTATTTGGCCTCTGATTTCAATATGAAGGATGTTTTCTTGATGCATTATTTCTTGGGATTGGAGGTGTGGCAAAAACCAAGTAATATATTCCTAGGACAAGGGAAGTACATAGTTTAGATCTTGAGTAGATTCGGTATGATGGATTGCAAGTCCATGGCTACACCTATGATGACAAATCTAAAGAAGTTGAGTGGTTCTGCTTAAGATTCAGTTCTGGTGGATCCCACTATGTACATGCAGCTGATTGGATCCTTGATGTACCTAGTTACCACTAGGCCATATATTTTCTTTGCAGTGAACACCCTGAGCCATTTCATGGTTGAACCGAGGAACTTCCATTAGGTTGCAACAAAGCATGTGTTGAGGTACCTGCATGGTACAATTGTATATGGTCTAAGATATGACTCGGTGGTGAAGTGAGGTTGCAGGGATATATTGATTCTGAATGGGCAGGGAGTGCATTGGATAGAAAGAGCACCTTGGGGTGTTGCTTTAGCTTAGGATCATATATGATATCTTGGTTTAGCAGAAAGAAAACTTTTGTATCACTCAATACAACACAATCGGTGAATATCGCAACCAATGTCGCAAGTCACGAAGAAGTATGGCTTCATAAACTTCTTGCAAGACTATTTGATCAAGAGCTAGAGACAACCTTAATACACTGTGATAATCAAAGTTGTGTCAAGCTTTCAAAAAATCCAATATTTCATGACAAGTCGAAGCACATTGAGATCAAATATCACTTCATTCAAGACATGGTACAGAAGGGAGTAGTAAAGCTCCAATATATATCCAAAGATGAGAAAATTGTGGACTTTGTCACCAAGCCTTTGTCTAAGACAAAGTTTGTATACTTTAGAGACAAGATTGGCATGATGCATAATGTCTCCTTCGCTGAGAGGGAGTTTTGATGTTTCCCCAGTTAGTAGCATAGGGAATACATTCTCCCAGATTGGTCATGTTGATTTGACCAACGGAAATGACTCATTCACTCATGGAGCTTTTCTAGTGGTGAATGGCCCAAGCGTAGTCTTTCTCCCAACGATGAGTGGATAGACTTGAGGTGCTCTCACATTACCTGCTCCAAGATGGAGTGATTTATATTAATTAGACGTGCATGTGAGGAAATAATCATCAACATAAATATAATATATAAATAA
>JASDQU010409154.1:0-10583 GCA_032191745.1 Picea mariana | reverse complement strand
TCATCTGATTTACACTTCCTAAGAGCACTGGTTTATTTAACTATCTGATAAGCAACCTTTCCATTGAGCTATTGTGATATCCCATCGATCCATTTTGCTATAAAAATATTGAATTCCTAAGTTACCAGGCATACTTAGCATACAGCCCTAAGTAGTTTCCTGGAGTGATAACAGAGTGGATCAAAAGTCCATTTCTACCTAACATACAATGAATGACACTTACTATGGAACCTAAGGTGTCTGAATTCTGGGTGTTTGGGTCTTCGGGACTTCAAAGCTTAGGAGGATCTCACATACGTACATTCGAATTGTTAATCTCTGAACATTCCCAATCACCTTTGGTGATGTCATTACGTGACATCACTTAACTTTTTCTAATTGCGGGGGCATGCAATGGTGGTTCAGAGAAACCTACCTTTTATCCTGCAATTCTTGTAACACTGACAGGTAACCCCTCAATGAAATTCTGGTTTGGATTGCGAGACCGCCTTGGAGAACTATCTTCTCTGCAACTTGGGTCCCCATAATGTATTCTGGACGTTGATCTTGATGTATCGTGATCAACACCAATGTGGGTCCTCCGACCTTTAACTATGTTACGTAACCTTGGATCCAACTAACCTTGCTCATACAAGATGCCACATTGTGAAATGATAGTGATTGATATGTGGCCCATTCAGATGGGTGACACTCATCACGTTCCAAATGCCATCTCAACCTTCCACAGTTAAAAATCCACTTACACTTGGAACACAACCCATGTGTCCACGTCACCTTGAGGTGACATCATCATGACTCAACACTTCGGCTCTTCGGGCTTCAGAGCTTCAGAGTTCAGGAGTTTCAAATCCTCTACGCTTGTTTTTGCCCAAGTTGCTTTCTCCCGAAGTTCACGATCGACCAACGCATGTCCTCCTTCACGGTCAATGGCTATGAGTGACTTCGACACTTCGAGCTTCAAGAGATTCAAACTCACAACACTTGCCTCCTCCTAAAGTACTTCCACCCGATGTACATGATCTCTTGATGCATTTCCTTTGCAATGGATGGTTTCGATCTACTTCGGCCTTCGGGACTTTGGGAGTTTGTCACACTCCACACTTGAAATCCTCTGAAGTGACTTCCCTTTGCCTTCTTGGACATGGATCTAATGGTCATGCTCTTTTCCTATGATTTACGGTGTAGATCTCCTTTGGACTTTGGAGCTTTGGGTTTCAACCTTTCTCTTACCTTTTCATTCAGTTTCACTGACACCGCGAAGTCTGAAGTGCTTCCAGGTTATCCTTTCTGCACCTTCTCCAGATCTGACGGTCATAAGGGTTTTTCCTCTCCTTCCAAACAGATCCTATGGCTCCAACATCCCAAGTGTTGAGCTCTCTCTCTCTTTGGTCAAATACCATGCCGGCTGTGGTTTTATTCTACCACTACTCCTCATGAGCTTCGTAACATGACCAAGTAACACGTTGGCACTCAGAAACATTCTAAGGTTGTAAATCAATTCCTCCAAACATCATTTCCACTCAAAACCTTGGGTCCAAAGACCACTTATCTGGCCCATCTAGGATCAACATTGAAACCATGTCTTTGATACCATATTGTAACATCCCCGACCACCCACAGGCCAGGAAATGCCACTACTACAGAATATACACTTATATATAATATGCATTAAATCAAATTAACACATTTAACATAGAGTTACTACCATCATACATACTTAAATAGAATTAATAGTAATTCATACATGCAACAAAATACATGATAGCATTCAAGCACTATACGTAACATAAAATTAAACACATAAATTATACGTATCTTTCAACTAGAATAACACCACCAAATACGTGCAGACCTTCCATGAACCTCTGAGCATTAGACCACACTTATCATCACTCTTAGCAGTAGGTCAACCCCGAGTTGGGACTAAGCTCCACCAAGAAAAGGAATCCTAGGCTAGGGAAGGTCAACAGGAAGACACACAGTTTATGAGGATGGATTCTCTCTTAAAAGCCACCTATGCCCACTTNTCACTCTTAGCAGTAGGTCAACCCCGAGTTGGGACTAAGCTCCACCAAGAAAAGGAATCCTAGGCTAGGGAAGGTCAACAGGAAGACACACAGTTTATGAGGATGGATTCTCTCTTAAAAGCCACCTATGCCCACTGATCACAGACTCTCATTCCCCACATGTATGTCCCACATTAGGCGCATAAACCTTCACTGTCACATATGAAAGTCCTTCGGATGCTAAACCTCCCTTTCCTTGGGCTTCAACAATAGGTCGAACCAAAATTATCCAAGTTCTATGGCAGCTACAGGACCCCTTCCAGGAGTTCTCACTTCCTTCACATACTCTCTTACCTAGAGAGAGTCACTCACAGGCCTGACAACCTGCCTCTTCAACAATAATCGCCTCCCTCACCTGGAGAGAGTGTTTCACACAAGCCTGACAACTTGCTTCTTTAGCTTCATTCCAACACCAGGAGGACAATAGTAAGTCTCAACAAGGAACAAATGATGGCAACAAATTACACTCAGCCAAGGGACTGTGTGGCCACAACAACCCACAGTTATAACTCACACGACATGTACAATTACGATATGCTCAGGTTTCATAGAAGACGTGGATTAGTACGTGGTTTCTCACTGGGTTCAGGATGCATGACTATGCAGAGGTCGAATAGGTTAGACGACGGATTAGTCCAGGGGTTTTTCCCACTGGTTTCAAGGTGTGCGACCAGAGAAAAAAAAATAGAGGTCGAGTGTAGAGAAATAACGGTTCTCGGGAAACATTCCAGCAAACTCAGGCGGAGTATGGAATAATCCCAGAACAAATCAGGTGAAGGATGGAAGAATGACCCGCAAACCCCCAACACAACTGACACTTTAGCTTTTAACTGCATCCACCCAAGTCAACACTTGTCTTCCTAGAGCTACATGTGTTCCCTTTTGCACATGTTCCTTTTCAAAGAACTTAGGACAACACTTGGTCAATTGACCACCTTAGCCTTTTAGTAAATAATAATAAATTATTATCCTCTTTAGAGGTAATCCCCCTATCTTAGCCCTTAGGCCCAACACCTAGCCTCCTTCCCTTTCCCATCCTTGTGGAAGCTTAGTCCCCCATCACTCTTTCTTTGTGGTCAGTTGGCACGCAATAATATTTATATTTTATTAATGATCTGCATAATTACATATACAAAAATAATGCTCCTTTCCTTTAACACCTAGGCTCTTCATCCTAAATAACACATAAGCCCACCAGCCTATATACACTTGGCTCACCAGCCTATAATCATTATTACAATACATAATATAACGCGGGAACATCCTTGGGTTATTACAATGCTACATTGATATAACACTTGGATTACATGGTTAAAAAGGATTAAATTTCTCTATTACTGATTCACCCCCCCTCTCAGTAATCCAACAATTGGTATTAGAGAAGGTTCCTTTAGGAAACAGTTTAACCACTCGAAGGAGATAATGGATTATTCTGAGAATGGAGTACCAATGTTTAATGGTCAGAATGGTTTTAAGTATGAGATGTGTAAAAAAAGGATGGAATTATTTTTACAGGCATAGGGACATTATATTTGGCTATCATTTGTTACAGGATATGATAGTTCGAAAAGGGAAAAGACTGTAGCCAAGAAGAAATTGAACAAGAATAACAAAATAGCAATGGATTTCATCTGGGAAGCATTACCTAATATGGTAAGAGAAAAGGTTGGTAAATTTTCATCTACCAAAGAAATTTGGGATAAGTTACATGAAATATATTCTTTACCCATCGCAGATTAAGAAAATGCCAAAGAATATGCAGATACGGAACAAGAAGAAAGATGCTCATCATGTCAAACAGATTTAGAAGAGGAAGAGTATGCAGAAGCAGAAGTTGATTATAAAGAAAAAATGATTAGTGCAATTAAATATCTAAGGAAAGCAAGAGAATAAAACAAGTCATCCAAGAATGAATTGATGAAGAAAAAGGAAAGTGTTCAAGGTTCCAAAAAAGATCAGCAGGTCATCAAGAATTTAAGATCTCAACTAGAACAGGCTAGAAGAATTGAAGAAAGTCTAGAATATCAAAAGAAATATTTAGAAGCCAACATAGCAGCAGAAAAGGAAGAAGCAGAAAAGAGAGAAAATATATTGATGGATCATCTCAAGGAAAGAACCAATGACTTAAACCAACTTGAGGAAGAGTTTGTTCAAGAAGAGAGAAGACTGTAAGAAGAAATAATTACATTGAAAACCCAACTTGAAGAAGCAAAGAGAACATAAGAGGTCATGAAGTCTCAAATAATGAATAAAGAAGAAGAGGTTTGAAGAAGAAGTTGTCACACTAAGAGTCAAAATCGTCAAGCTCAACAATAACATTGAAGAGATAGAAACATCCACATCAGTTGTAGATAATGAAGAGAAGCACTCTACGTTGCTAGAAAAGAAGAATGAAGAAAATATAAAGAGGTATGCAAAATTACTCAAAGGAAGGAATCATGGTTAACCAAAATATAAGAAAACTATTGAAGATACATCTTCAAGAAGTCCATCCATTTTCAAGCCATAAAGAAGATTCAATCATGATCATGATCAGCCAAGGCAAAAATTCAGAAGGACTACACCACAAATAAGATCATTCACTCCTATGTATGCAAATTTATTTTATGGTCATTGTTTTTATTGTATTAACTTTGGACATAAGGTTGCAGATTGCAAGGATTATAAAAGAAATGTTCAAAAAAGAAGTGGCTATGTGGTCGCACGTAACATTGAGTGTTACAAATGTCATAACTATGGACACATAGCCAGTGATTGTAGAAGTGTGATAGATACTTCCATGAAAGAGAATACTGATATCAAATATAAGAAAGTATGGATAATAAAATAGGAATAACATGTGAATAAAGACCAGGTAGCAAAGATTGTAAGATTGGCAATAAAATGAGATGAAAAAAACTCTACAGAGAAAAAGAAAGATGTCAGATACAGAAAGGTTTAGAAAATCAGTGAAAGAAAGGAAGGACAGGTAAATAAGGAACAAGTTCAAGATATTGTACTTTCAGGCATTGTAGTGAAATATGAATCCATATATAGGAAGAAAGAAGTCAGAGCTTAGAGAGATAATGAATCTACCAATGAAGATGATGATGAATGTATTAATGAAGATGATGATGAATACACATCAGAGCAGGAATTGTTCTAAGCCATCTGTCTTAGAGACTCCTAGGTAATGTGAATATTAGACAGTGGGAATCTATGCGATAGCCGTGACAAACCAAAGAACCATCCTTCGAGTAGCTTGCAGAGTTTGAGAAGATAGGTCCAGAGAAGTTAGTTAGGAGAAGTGCAATTTGATGGATTAATCAAGACTTCATGATAGTATAGTGATAAATGGGTCAACATTATGGACAGTTGCACAATTAGATTCTTGCACAATATGGACGAGAGAATGGTTTCATAGATTGGTTCAAAGAGTGGTTCGACAAAGGAACATTATCATAATGGATGATAATTACATAGGAAATGGCTCGAAAAATGCTAATGAATTCCAAATTGACAGATATTATTTGGAAACATGAAGTACATACAACAATTCACTTTCAAAATAGAGTAATTCTCAGAAATGACAATGAACAAAATCCCTACGAACTATGAAAAAGAAGTGCAGACAACAACCTTTACATCAAGGTAAGTCAAGGTAATATTTTATTAATTGAATTTTATGTTGATGATATTATTTTCGGTAGTGATGATGACAGGTTAATACATAAATTTTTGAAGGATATGAAGAATGAATTTTAAATGTCGTTACTTGGAGAACTATCCTTCTTTCTAGGGCTTCAGATACTTCAAAGAAACCAAGGAATTTTTACTTATCAAACCAAGTATATCAGATAAATGCTAAAGAGGTTCATAATGGATGATTCCAAACCAGTTATCACTCCCATGCAAACTAGTTGCAAGTTGAGAAAAGATGATGATTCAAAGTCTACAGATCAGAGGCAATACAGGTCAATGATTAGCAGCCTACTATATGTGACAACATCAAGGCTAGATGTAATGCAGGCAGTTGGACAGGTGGAACGATTTTAAGCAGCACCAAAGGAATCACATGTATTAGCAGTGAAGAGGATTTTCATATATCTCAAAGGAACATAAGAGTTTGGATTATGGTATCCAAAAGGAAAGGATCTATCACTTATTGCCTACACAGATGCAGATTGGGTAGGTTGTCTTGATGACCGATGAAGCACTAGTGGAGCAACATTCTACTTGGGTGAGTGTTTAGTATCATGGATAAGAAATAAAAAATCATCGACATATTTATATATAGCTGAGGCAGAGTATATTGCAACAACATCATGTTGTACACATGTTCTTTGGATGAAAAAAACTCCGACAAATATACAGGTTGAGTATGATGAGCCCATTCTAATGTATTGTGATAATACAAGCACCATCAATATCTCAAAGAACCTGGTGATGCACTCCAAGATGAAGAACATTCCAATCAAGTATCACTTTCTACGGGATAAGGTTGCAAAAATCAACATCAAAGTTGAGTATGTGGGCATAAAAGAATAAGTGGCATACATCTTTACAAAACTGCTTCCACGGGAAGCCTTTGAGAATCTTCGCCAGAGACTCGGAGTAATTTCTACTCCAAAATGAATTATTTTGAATGCTTATCTTATATGTCTTAGATATACACAAGGAAACACCATAAATAGGAAAAAGGGGGAGAGATTTATCATATGAAAAGGTAAATGTTTGGAGAGAGAGCATAGCGACATATTTCCAAAGTGAGTGATTGTCACAAGTGAAGAATGAGTGATATGACTTCAGAGTGATACCCTTTGTCAAAGGTAGATATATTATTCATATGAAAGGAGAGAGAGTAATTAGAGGCTTATAAATACAAATAAAAATCAAAGGGACGTGGATAGGGGGAGCAACCCCAAGAAGAGTTCAGTCAGGGGGATCAACCCCAAAGGGAGATACCCTGTTACATTGATGTCAAAGGGGGAGAGATAGAAACAATTATGAGGAGTATAAGCATGAATTTTGTCATGACTAAGTGTTTCCATCAATGCCAAAGGGGGAGATTGTCAGACAGTTGGCTTAGGTTGATGGATAGTTGGAATGGATTGTTGGTTGTCATTGATGTCAACAAATGGAGAGTGATATTGTATATTGATGTCAACCCTTAGTGATTGATGTAAACTCTTGAAGAAATACCAGTGGCACAAAGGTTTGGGTAATGTACCCAATTTTGTTTGATGTAAAGATGACTTATTATTGTCTTGTCATAGTTGATAATAAGTACAAATGGATGAACTCCAAATTGATCCCCTTATGGTGAAATCCCTCACGTGAAGACGCTTTGAGGATTGAGTTATCCTATAAGTATGGTTAGAGAACCCATGATTATTTTTGGAATAATGAGATTAAGAGCAATGAATTTGTCAGTGAAACTATCCTATATGGATAGTGCTTTTCATTCCATTTCCGGTGGTATGTGGAATGTCACATAACTCCTCAAGGTTAGAGAGTTATGGCCATGAGAAGTTGGAGAATCCATGTTTGG
Organism: Picea mariana; assembly: GCA_032191745.1. Lineage (NCBI taxonomy): Eukaryota > Viridiplantae > Streptophyta > Pinopsida > Pinales > Pinaceae > Picea > Picea mariana. The sequence goes on along the minus strand of JASDQU010409154.1, from coordinate 2,987 downwards.
GTAATCTACCCAAGTTTGTTTGATGGGTAATAGTATAAGTTTTGATAAAGTTTTAGGTAATAATATTCTATATGGATAGTACATGTCATGCCATTTCTAGTGGTATGTGGAACATCACATAACTCCTAACGGTTTGAGAGTTATGGCCTTACGAAGTTGGAGGACCCTCATATGTCATCTAGAAGCCCAAAAGGTCAAAGTAGTCAAAGTGGTTTAAGAGATTTTAGAAGGTAAATAATAAAGTGAAGTAATTATTGTACTATAATTCAAAGTGAATACAAAATAAATTATTTAAATAATAAATTTAATGGAGAAATTAGAAGTTGGTTAACCCTAAAATAAGGAAAGTGGGCAAAGTGACCTAGAAGATGTTTTTAAGGAAGCTACTTGGAGAGTATAAATAAGAGGAAAGGCTCTCTGATTTTATATCACACTTGAGAATATTGAATATTTATAGGTGTTTGAGGTAACCAAAGGATATCTAAGCTGAATTTTTGAGGGAATGTAAAGAAAAGAAGGCCAGAGTTCAAGGAAGGATAAATTCTTTTGATGATGCTTTCTAAGGTATGTTATTTACAGGTCATCTCACCATTTTCACAATAAAGTTTTTTCTAGAATGATTTATACCGTAAAATTGCTATTCCATTGAGGAAACATATCCAAGTATCTGTGGTAAAAAATTCATCTTGTGGGTCAATGTATTGTTTGGAGTTACACTACGTGGAAAAATAAGGTTTGTGGATAGTCCTGAAACTAGTCTAAAACAGGTGTTTCAGGTAAAAACGTCATAACTTCTTCATAACATATCCAAGTTAGGGTTGTTGACTAATCCAAAACTAGTCATGTGAGACTAAAGAAAAGTTTGATGAAAATGATAGTCTCTTGTTGTTAAAGTTAAGGAAGGTTTGTAGGTATGTGATCATATACACCAGGTCTATTATAGAGTTACAAATAATATTTGGATGATGAAATTGATGAGGGATTTTGGTTGAGGTACATGTTGGGTACATGGTTGAGACAAGTAGTTGATGAGTTGGCATGTACATGAGGTGTATAGTTGATGATGTTGGTACATATTGATTAGTCATAGTTGATGAGTAATTGATACATGATTGGTACATACTTGGTACATGTTTGGAGGCACTTGTTAGTAGTATTATTGACACATGGTTTATGGATGATGTAGAATACTTGTATTGGTATATTTTTAGAAGCACATATTGATCTTGGTGATGATTATGAGTTGTTTTGTTATGGTTGGTTGATGCACATCTTTGAGAGTTTTCTTGGTGATTGACCTTGGTGAGTAGATCTTATTTGGTTGATAAGCTTGATGAGACAAGTTGTTGTGATAGGTTGTTTGGATAGGTTGTTGTGATAGGTTATTTGTATAGGTTTGGTGCATGGTTGATGCACTTGTTCATGGTACGGGTTTTGTACAGGTTGATGCATGCTTGATGCACTTTTTTATGGTACATGTTGATTACAAGTTGAGGTATAGGTTGATGCATGGTTGATGCATGGTTCAGGTTATTGGTATATGTTTTTTGGTACAATTTGATTGGTATAGGTTTAGAGGAGTATATATCACAGTGATAGTGTGAAATTGGTTCCATCATTCTACTTATATTTCATGGCGGTTGGACGGGGTAAGGATAAGTGGTTGTAGACACCTTCCGGTTGTAGGAGGAGAACATAGGGGTTGTAACCTCCTTCTGGTTGTAGCAAGAGAATTGGGGAGTTGGAGATTCCCTTAGGTTGTATCTTGAGAAACTAGAGTGTTGGAGCCTCCTTCTAATTGTAGCTAGAAAACAAAGGAAGTTGGTGCTTCCAATGAATGTAACTCTTCAAGAAATATAAGAAAAATCATTTCGTGGTTTACTCCTGCTTTGGGTTTCCACGTAAAACACTAGTGTACTGTGTAAGTGTATGATTGCTCATTTTTTCATTGCTTATTTACTCTGTAGTTATTGGATTATAATGCTACATTGATATAACACTTGGATTATATGGTTAAAAAGGATTAAATTTCTCTATTACTAATTCACCCCCCCTCTCAGTAATCGAACAATAGAACTTTTTTCTTGCTCATAGTAAATCATGTTAGACTATTCCTCAATAAAAATTAATGAATATATTTACCTTGCGTAGTTGAATTAGTTGTGATTTATATTACAATGATTGCGCTTACGGAAATTATGTCATAATTGTTAGTTATAGATTTTTTACAATTGAACAATTGGATTTTATGTAATCAATGGCGGTTTTAGATTTCATACTACTTGCGCAATGGATATTATGTTAGAAATTGAGTTATAGATTTTATACTTTTGTGTAATTGGATTTTATGTAATGAATGACAAGTTAACAACCCTTACTGGCATCATTGATGTATTAACGAATGACAGATTAGCAATCTTTTCTTGCATCAATAAATGTATTAGTGAGTGATGGATTAACAACCTTTTCTTGCGTCACTATTGTACTAATTAATTTTGGATTAAAAATATTTACTTGTGTCAATAATGTATTATTGAATGATGGACTTGTTGGATCATGTTGTCATTGATGCCAATGGTTTGATTGATTGATGTCATTGATTGATGTCAAGTGATTGATTGATGTGAAAGGATTGATTGATTGATTATTTATGTAATATAATATGTATTTTCCTTGATGAGAATGCATAGATGAAGATGGATCAATGAGTTGTCATTGATACATGATGAATATGGATCGATGTGGTTCCATTGGTATATGATGCATTGTTGGAAAAATGTATAGATGACTCATTATTGTCCTATCATGATTGATAAGGTGCACAAATGGATGAACTCCAAAGTGGTCCCCTTATGGTGAAAGCCCTCACGGGAAGACGCTTTGCAGATTGAGTTATCCTAGAAGAATGGTTGGAGGACCCATGCTTTTATTATTGTCTTATCATGATTGATAAGGTGTACAAATGGATGAACTCCAAAGTGGTCCCC
>JASDQU010409152.1:0-10542 GCA_032191745.1 Picea mariana | reverse complement strand
ACATGTGGGGTCCAATGGTAGTACTCGACCCAATATCTTAGGGAACTAACTAAGGAGGATAGTCTGTACCCTTAGCCATACTACCTGACTACTCAGGTATTAGAGAGTATCTTTCCGAGTGTTGTTCTTGGTGACACTATAGCAATCAAGCGACCGATCAGTTTATCTAAAGAGGGCTTCAGGTAATCTAGGTCGATCTGTACATAGGTGATTTTTGATGCACTACCACTCAAAGGGGCACCAACAAGGGTTACAAGGGTGGACAACAGATGTGCGCTTAAGTACCACTTGTATTTCCTGTGTGTATGAATCCTTCGACTGTGGGTTTATGCACGTAACGATAGATCTCTGTGGCTTAAAGACGCCAGAATACATCTCTACCCTGAAAAAAAAAAATTTAACCCACACTTTCTGCCGAGGAAAGTCCTCTGATACCACTTGTAATATACCAGATATAAAAAGTATTCAGAACAGAAATAAAATGCTAGAAATGGCAGAATAACAACAATATAACCAGAACATTCACCACAATAACACTGAAATGATATAAGAATAACAATAGAAATAACACTTTGAATCTAAAAGCAATGTTCACGGGCCTCTTCGAGGGGGAAACCTCCAGTTGAGAAGAGCTCTATTACCATAATATCCAAGCTAGGGTTCTCATACCCTCGACTCCTATTTATACTAAATATGTCTATCAAAAGAAGCATCTAGAGGAAGATCCTTCTAGAAGTGGAAGCTTCTATTAGGTCTTCTTACATCCGACTTATTTTATTTTATTGCAAGGCATTATTAATATTGACCTTTATTACATCCGAATATATTGTTCTACCTATGTGCGGGTTAGGACCCTAACAAACAACCTATTACACCTTAGCCGACATAATAATCCCCTGACAAACACTTTTATCTCTCCTAGCCAACATAATTAAGCCCCAAGGTGTCAAATGCACCCATGAGACGGATAATTTGTTGATGTGGAAATTCCACATGGGTGCCACAGTGGCAATCCATGGGGTGGTTGTGGGGTCACGACAATGATGTTAGCATGGGTGAATCATTGGTCTTGCCCAGATACATGAAGTTTTTTCCATAGTTGAGCGGGTTGTGGAGAAGTTTGTTTTATTTCAAACTGTCAAATAAGAGTCAGAAGTCTAATGATTATCTAATGTCATATGAAGTCCGATGAATGTTGGGGCACCAAGAAAAAAATATAACAAAAAATTGAGAATTAGTTTGTAATTTTCGACGGTAAGGTCAATTTTATTTGTAACATTGGAACTCCCTGTCAGACTTCAACACCATATTTAGTAGTGTAATAATGTGACCATATGCATTTTATGCTCATAATTCAGGGATGGAAAGTTGAGATTCTAGCTTAATCTAGTGTGTTGCAAATTATTGAGGCCTCGACAAGCCCCCAAGTCCATCATCTTCAGGCCCCTCCTCCTAAATTTTTTCAAATCAAATCTTTTGATTGCTTAGTCCATTGACTGCATCCTTTTGGTTTTTTAATTATTGAAAGTTTGATGTTTGAATGGGTGATTGTTTCTCAACTTCCTGTTGTTTTGCATGTGGCCCTTATTGCATGTGTTTTTTTCACCTCTTGGTTCTTTGATTAAGCCTAACCCACGGAATTTCCATATAGCATCACCTAGGTTGATTGTAGCATTTGTAAGGCATAGGTCGACGCTAAATTGTTTTCTAGAAAGAAATGACACCCCCACCAAGTTCCTAATATCAAGTATTCTATATGTCAATGTACTTTTTTCCTAGGATACAATCTCTTAGATGTTGATGGATAACCCCATTCTCAGACAACATATCAATAAGATATCATTTTGGAAAACTACACATTTTATATGCCAAAATAAATCGGGTTCTATATTGGGTGTATTTATGGTAATTGAATTATAATTTATTCCATAAATTCCTCGGTGGCTGAAAAAAGTTGGATTAAAGGACCAATTCTATGTTTCTCTTCAAGAGTTGTGGGGTAAGGAATTTGACATTGCTAGAGAGGCAATGGATATGCAAGAAGTAGTGGAAATTTTCAAACTTCAACCAAAGACAAAATTTGTCAAATCTCTTTGAGAGACCGATATTTTGGCCTCTGTTTGCAGGAATAGGTTTGCTATTCTTTCAATAATTTTTAGGAATCAATTCAATAATGTTATATATTGGTTATATATTTCAAGAAGTTGGGATATCCTTAGAAAATGCTGCATCATTTGGCTTAGGATTATTATAGATTTTGATGACTATAGTCACAACTTGGTTGGTCGAAAGAAATGGAAGATGAATTATCATCATGGTCTCAGCAGGAGTAATGGAAATTAATATCCATGCTAGAGATTATTCTCTATAATTATAATATTTAGTAGCATATGTTAGTTTGTAAACATCTCCACATAGTATCGATTGCATCTTGAGATATTCTGATTCTCATATGCTCATTTTTATGACAATCAATTAAAGGATGGTGGGCGAATGGAGAAAAACATGATTTCACTATTTCATGAGAACTCTTTCCTAGTACCATATGTGTTTTATGATGTTGTGGATGGTTGTGAAGAAAGTGGAAGGTCCATCAGATCACAATCTCTTTTCAATCAATGAGAATTTGATGTTTCCTTGGAGATTTTGAAATTTCTCAAATTAAGGTATCCTCAGGAATTTCACCTAGAAAGAATTGGAATCATTATACCTTACCAAAAAAAACTTAAGTACCTAAGACTACAATTTAAAAATGAATTTGGGCCCAACACTGTAGGGAAAATGGAATTCAATATTGTTGACGGGTTTCAAGGGCTTGAAGTGGACATGTTCCTATTTTCAACTATTTGGGCATCATCATAAGATAAAGAATTGTCAACTTTAGAATTAGGTGGCATTGGATTTGTCTTAGATGTTTTGTGGACAAAAGACTCTTCAACATAGGGAAAATTCTCTTTATGGATAGTGGGAAATGCTAAGACATTATAATGAACTCCTCATTGGGTAGATTTTCTTAAGAATGCAAAGGAAATGTATTTTTTTTCTAGCTAAGAAGCCATAGAAATCTATGTTTCCAAATACACCCTTAAGGTTTTTATTTTGCCAAGAACTACCTTTCTAGTGAAAAAGAGGCTTCACCAAAGCATTTACATGGTCATCAATAAGGGAAGCACTCTAAAAGGAATATGGAAGAAAACTCTCTCAACAGTCTATATGCAAATAGGAAAAAAAAATGCATAAAAAAACAAAACTCCAAAAATCATTTAGAGATTGTGGCTAAGATGTCTTATATTGCATTGAAAAAAAATAAAAAAAGACCTATTGAGCAAAACTATACTAGTCTAAAATTTGTTCTAGAATTAGGACTTCAGATGAAAAAAATTAAGACTTTAGATCTAAAATTCATTGTAGAAAACAATGAGCACCAAAACAAGCTTGCAATCAATAAAGTAGAAATAGTGAGAAAAAAATTTAAAACAATAATAGGCATTCCCTTCTTGCCTTAAAAAAAGAATTGCAATAAAGTAGAATTGGTGAGAAAAAAATTTAAAACAATAATAGACATTCCCTTATTGTCTTAAAAAAAAGAAAACAAATCCTCTATAGCATAAAATTCTAAACCTAAGGAAAACGAAACTTCAAAAGGAAGGACTCGAGCTATAGATAAAAAGAGAGCATATAATGGGAAAAAAAGCACGTATGGTACAACGATGTCGAGAAATACATAGAATAAAACCAATTAAATGCTTCTAATATCACATCGCATGGCACTAGTTTGGGTTAATGAACTAGCCACTTCAAATTACGTGTGGATGGTCCTCAAATTAATAATCAGATACTATTAAGAACAACGCTTGTTCTATTTATACCGTAAATCACCTAACAGTAAATCACCTAACAAGCTTGAAAAAGCATGTATCCCAACTAGAGAGGTTGGGACAAGTTAGGGTGCATTGCACACAAAGTTTACAAAGGTGCGGTATTTGACACAAAGTTTAAATAGGTGTGATATGGTGCAACTAAGTGTATAGGGGTGTGTTTTTTTGCACAGAGTTTAAATAGGTGTGATATGGTGCATCTCTCTAAAGTTTGGAGAGGTCACAACAAAAAAGTGTGAGTCTAATTGGGACTTTTCACTGGGTGATAGAATCTGGCCCTATTCCAAATGGTGAAGAGTCTAATTAGGACTTTTCACTGGGTGTAACCCTTACTATTGACCAAGGTCATTTTGACCCATCAACACAACCTTTAACTTTAAGGAGTGTGCTTGTGATTTATTAAATTGTGTAGTGCATTTCAAATTCTGAGGATAGAAAATAATACATGCATACTGGGAGGAATTTGCAAGCGTCTAATCAACTTGTAGATGTGGTTGCATTGGTGTTAATAATACCTACTGTTGATCTTGAGATTGATCTCCAAATATCTCATTGAGGTTCTCTTTTGAAATTTTGTTTATCCCCAAATCCTTGCAATTAGACTTTGTCACAAGCTTTGCCAAACCTTGTCCTTTAATCAATTTAGTTGTCTTGATCTCCATGTTTTATTCCTAGATATTGGAAATCCACTTTCCCTTTCTACTATCACTATCTTTATAGGAAAGAATATCTTTGATAGTTGCATTGGGAACAAATGTGATCACCTTAGAATGAAAAATATAATCTTGGAAAGCTTTCAGATATTTCACCAAATAAAAATCTCGCCTCTCCATAATGTTATATTTCAATTCAATGTCTCTCAATGCTCTACTGAAAAATGCTATAGGTTGTTCATGACCATCCTTATTTTTCTATAACAACATAACAACTCATAACAACAATGGTAGGTTATGATGTTAAGGAAAGAATAGAAAACATTTAGTATAATAAGGACTACCTAGAACATGATCCTTTCCCAATGATTTCTTGATTCAATAAAAGAGGCTTTAGCATATTTTGTCCACTTCACTTCACTTCCCTTATTCAACATATTAGTTATGAATTTGATCATTTCAGTGAAGTTGGGAATGAATGTCCTCAGGAAATTGATTTTTCTAAGAAATGACTGAATTTCTTTTTTTTGTTTTGAAAAGCTAATAGCTTGAATGGCTTCCACTCTTTTTGGATCAATATTAACTCCCTCCCTGGAGATAATATTACCAACTAGTTTATCTTTAGTCACAGTGAAAACAAATTTATTGGGGTTCAATGACAATCCATAGCTTTTGCACTTGATGAAGACATGTCTCAAACGCTTGAGATATTCATCATCATACCGAGAGTAGAATATCGTGTCATAAAAAGAGATGACTATGAATCCATTATTTTCATCCACAAAATGAATTTCCATATCTCTTTGAAACGTTGCTCCTTTGTTCATTAATCCAAAAGGATTTTTGTCATACATAAAAGTACCCCAAGGCATAGTAAATGCAACCTTATATCTGTCATCTTTATGCAATAAAAATTGATCATACCTAGAAAAAATATACATCATGAAGTTTTTTTGTATTCCTACCACCATTTACAAAATATCATCCATTTTTGGAAGAGGGTAGTTACCTTTTAAAGAGACCCAGTTAAGGTTATTGAAATCCACACAAAGGTAGATCTCTCCATTCTTTTTTCGAACAGGTACCAAGTTGGAAACCCACTCATAATATCTCAAAGGTATTATAATCCTATTTCCCAACAACATTTTAATTTCTTTCTCAATCATTAGAAACAATAAAGGATTAAATTGTGGGAGAATTTTCTTGAAAGGATGAACTCCTTCGTTTAATGGTATCTAATGCCCAATAATAAACAGGTCATAAGTTTTAATATATTCATATCTCCAAGAAAATATATTGATAAAATCTTAAAAATGATTAACATACCTATGCTTCTACTCCACAAACATCTTGGAAAGCCTTATCATTTTAGGTTTCTGTAGAGTGTCAAGATTAACTTCTTCAATGTCTTCGACAAAAGGCTTCAAGATTTTCTTTATCACTACGTCCTTTTGATCAAAAAGTTGTTTGGGGGGAATAATTCCTACGGGAATATAGTTATTCTTGAGTTGCAACTGAGATTTGAGTATCCCTATTTTCTATTTGGTTTTCTTCTTCATACTCATCAATGCATGTGGATGAGTACTAATTTACCATTTCTAGAAGTCATTTTATCTATTGGTTCTTCGAAAATTTGTCAATGTTTGATGCTATTTGGAATTGATGGTATATGCAAAACCTCAACCTCATATCTCAAATGAGAAACATTTGGTGGCCAGAAAACAATTTCTACCATGGCGAGGGAATCAACTTGTTGATTCTTTTCTCTTGGGAATACTACGAAATTACCAACTAGAAGGAAATTTTCTACCAAATCCTAAACTAATGTCTATATGCTTTCATTATTGGATGTTTGGTCTAGCTTTATTCTTTATTTGATTAACCACGAGCTCTAAATCTCCAAAAACAAACAAGTTTTGAATTTTCATCCTTCTTGTATCTTCGATCCCTAAGACCAAGGCTTCCTTTGAGCACATTGTTTGTAGTCTCAAAACTTAGCTTGTATGATAACATAATAATTTATCCTATAGGAGATATAAATAGGATCATATCCACATAACCTTATTTTGATTATGAACCATCAAAATACATCTTCCATATTCCATTTTCATCGGATTGATATTGTATCACCACTTATTGCATTATGTCCACTTAATCGATATTTTTAGTGATAGAAAGTTTTGGGGATTCTTGGAATCATTGATGGCATATGAAAATATTGTTTCATGATAAAGCCTTCTGATTTTTCCACCAAAAAAAGGTTGCATAGAATAAGTCCAACTACAAATTTTCCCCTAACTTTGCACCCTATGCACCCTATGATTTGGATAAAATCACACCATATCTAAAAGGTACATCTACCACTATGATGTCCATCATAATTCTCTTATTTGGGATTTGAGATAAATTGACTACAAGATTTTTAATCATGCCTAAGAATTGAACCTTCCTCGAATCAAAAGATTATAGGTATTTGTATTCTCTTGTAATATCTAGCGTCAAGTTATCCAAGAAATATTTTGGAATCAAATTATGCGACATCTCTGAAATTAACATACAGTTGTAAAGCATTTGATCATGTATAGTTAAACTAATGTAGAATAGAGGAGTCATATTGTCTTCTCTTTATAAGTGTGACCCCACCGACACTTGCGGTGAATCATCTTGGATATTAATAGAACAAAAAGTACTAATGATGTTGCACGAACATGAGAATGAGAAGACCCCGTGCACTAAGTTATATCTCCTCTAAAGGAAGGAACCTTTAGTAGTTCATTCAAAGGTATATGATCTCATATTTTATTAGTTTCACTTGTCTTGTATAATGAACTTTGACTTTGTTTTTGAGCCTCATCACTTTATTTTACCTAATTTTCTTTCCTCGGTGTTGTCTTATTCTTTCTTGCATGAATATTTGCTTTGTTCACTTTAGGTACGACATCAAGAGGATTTTCAATTAATTTTTTAATTGAAATCTATATTGGATATAGATCATATCTACGTTTTAGTTTAGCCTGCAATGAATCAACAATGTTTTTTTTTCATTGAGTAGCCCATAAATCTTCAATGTCCTCATGAAGCATGTCTGAGATTTGATTGTGTAATGCTTGGGATTCTTAATAATCATCTTGAATTAGGTATAACTCCCTTCACCCTCTATCCAATTCATTTTTGGGAGTGCGTCTTGTTCATCGAGCAATTTCTGCATGTCCATCTCTTTAGTAACATAATCCTTCACTACATTGTTATTATTATTTTTTAAATGAGGTTGAGGGGAGGCTCTTCATCCCTCATTTATTGTTTCAGTATATGAGGATTAAACAATATTTTGAAAGGAAGTTGATTTTGAATCATTTTTTTTTTTTTATTTCTCTACCCACCACAATTTTGGAGAATTTTTTTTTGGCCAACATTTATAGGTGCTAGGCCAATTGCTTTATTCCCCAAATTAAGCTTTGTGATTTTGTTCGACAATGCTTTAATCATATTTATCATCTCCTCAATATTTACATGTTGACTACTTGAGCACGTAGAAGCTTGAGCATGATCTTCATGTTTTTGTTTCTTTTTGTCAACATTTTTAACCTTCATTTTATTCTTTCTAGAGACTGCCATGTTTTCTTCAATGTCCACAACATCATTTTTCATATGGTTTGAGTAATATATATTCATTCTCTTAGCATCATTGAAAAATCAGAATCATGGGAAGCTACATAAGTTACCTTAGTTGGTACTTGTGAATGTCTATTATCAATGATTATCTTGTTATACATCTTATTGAATCTTTTATTGAATTTATATAAGTATTGATGATCCCTTTTTTCACACCACTAATTTATGAAAGTAGTATGAAGGATATCCCAATTGTCGATTGAATTAACGGGAAAATTGTAGAACCATTTCCTTGCATCCCTTTTCAATATTTGAACAACTCATCTAGACATCTTCTTCAATAGCAAGGTTATCCATGCAATCTTCGAAGGAGATAGTGTGGTTTTTTGTTTATGTTTCACTATCCCCATTGAACTTTGGAATAATTTTGAAATAGTTTTTGGGCATATCATTTAGGTTTTGGGGAATTCTAAGAGGTCGATATCTAGAAAAAACTCAAGGGTTGACTCTAGGCTGATTTTGATTATGAGCCATTATATGTTGTAAAATTAGGTCTTTGGATTTAGGAGATATGGGCCTACACTTGGGAGAGCTTTGATTGAAGATATGTGACACTTTTCCCAAAGGATACAAAGAAAGACCTAAATTTGACAAGTCGATTAATGGTGTGTCTTGTTTTAAAGGATGACTAAAAGGCATCCTATGGGGAGTTTTGGATTCAAGAAACTTTTCATAGTATTTACATTTAGGAATGTAAAATTCTTTAATAATAGACATACCTGATGATGAATAACCTACTTTCCATTGTATGTTTTCTTATGAAATTATCTTTTCTGGATTAGAGTGACCTGGAGTATCTTGAGGACTGGGATTAGATCTTGTGTGTCTTCGACCTTGCTCCATATTGAAATAGTGAAGTCGCTAGGTGAATGAAACATTAAATAATATTAATTCAGTCAAACCATGAAACCTATTGTCTTACCCTTGTTCACCATCGATAGGAAAAAACGTTTCATTTGTCACTTCATAGAGAATATAAATTCAAATCTTTGTTAACCAATAACGATGCCAAAATGGATGTTGTTCCTCAGAATATTCTTGGCACCCTGTGGAGGATTTGAAAACCTTCCCACTTTAGAATAATTTGAAATAATTCAACAATCATAGGGGATATCCCTCGTTAATGGAAAATATTTTAAATGGAAAGGAATTTTCTTTCAAATAAAAATTACTTTGAAGATTTATAAAAATAAAACACACATCGCCATTCCAACTTAGAATGAAAACATTTTTCTTATCCTAACAAACATTAACTAGTTAAAGAGAATAACAAAATTTTTTAACTCCAAGAATCATCAAGTAATTTGAAGCTAAAACATCCATTATATACAACCTATGAAAAATATGTTTCTTGAGTATCAGATAATGAAAATTTATACCAAATAACTAAATGAAAAATACATAACCCAAACAGTTTGAAACACAAACTGCTCAATCACCAAATAATGCAATATTTAATACTTGTCATTACCATAAAGATTTTTAAATACTTCTATATACAAAACATCCACCTACAATATTTAGATCGCGATTCAAAATAACAATGTTTATTAACTAAACATAAGTTAATATTTAGAACACGATTCAAAATAATAATGTTTATTAACTAAACATAAGTTAAATCAGTAATAAAATAAGTATACATCAGAAATAAATATCATGTATTTAACTCTTATGCACATCCTTCTTTGAACATATCAACACATCACACATAAACACTAAAACCAAGATAAAGCTAAAAAAACAACAAGTGGAAAATTAAAGAAAATAAATATGTAACTTTAGATTTCAACAACAAAATACACAGAGTTCAGGATAAGTAGAAAATTCATTACAAGACTTCATAAATGTCATGTGTTGTTCAATAAGTAGTTCAAATTAAAATTCTCATCCAAGTGAGATCTCAAGAAAGTAGTGTATGCCTCTCTAAAGAAAATGCCGACCCCTACAATGTGTTCTTTCATTCCTTAAATACTCATCTTGCGCTAATTGTTTCTTTAAATGAATTTTTTCACATAGATTTACAACCATGTAGATTGAAATCCAAATAGATACACATCGTATGGATACCATGCCACTTTTAAACTTCAATATTCTTACTAGACTCTATGCTTGCGGATAGATAATACCTTTTTGCATCTTGTATGTGTGACTTCCTTCTCTTTAAATGGTGTCTCTTCAAGTAGTGAAGTCCTTGACCTGTAGCGGGAAATGTTTCTCCATTCCGACCCTATAGGGTATGTAATTTGTAGTATTTTCCTATATAGAAAATAAAAAAAATACTCAAATAAAAAGGAATTGATGGTTGTGTTTGTTGGTGTAGATTATTTTGGGGAACA
>JASDQU010409149.1:0-10543 GCA_032191745.1 Picea mariana | reverse complement strand
CATAAACCTTTGTTCGTAGTGATCTCAACTAATCTCCTCAAAGAGTTTAGTGGAGGTGTATGTGCATTCTTCAACTATAAGCAAGAAGAAAAATAAGCGAAATTCTGACTACGTGTTGAAGGATATTATTCCAAGCGGTCCATCACTCATTGTTCTGTATGTTTTAGGATTTTTTATTTACCTTCTATATGTACATTCCATGCAAATCGCCCTAAGAAAACCCATACCTATTGGCATGAAAATCTAGCGCTCTCCATAGCATTTCCTCCCATTAGATGGTCCATAAACCCTACTTGTTACATTGTAATATGGTATTACCATATTACATTGTAATATGGTAATACCATATTACAATGTAATATGGTAATACCATATTACAATGTAATATGGTAATATGCACTGCATATTACAATGTAATATGGTAATACCATATTATGTGGAAGTGAAAGGTTTTAAAAACGAGCGCTTTAATTAGATAGTGTGAATTCTGTGGAAGTGAAAGGCTTTAAAAACGAGCGCTCCAATTAGATAATGTGAATTATGTGGAAGTGAAAGGATTTAACATTTAAAAAAAAAAATTAACATTTTTTAATCATTGTCATCGCCTATTGGCGTTCATCAGCCACAACTTATGTGGTTGTGCTAGTTTTATTGCATCCAACAATAGCATCACTACCAACTTGTATCATTGAACCCGACTCCACATTCCAAGACAAGAATTGACCAATAATCACAAAGGCCAAATTCAATGACCTCCACTAGTTGGATGTTATTTGAATGTCTTTACATGGCCCTTGAATCCAATCAATTATAGTCTTAGGAAAAATATATCTATCATACAAGATACTCCACCATAATTTTTATTGTCTTAAAAAGACCCAAAGAGATTTATCCACCAATGACTTGTCGAACGAGACTAAATATTTAAGCCCCCAGCCACCTGAATCCTTTGACCAAGAAAATAATTTCCAACTAACCAAATGGGATATGAGGTTCTCTGACTTTCCTTTCCATACATTATTGAAACATAATTTTCTTATTCTTGTTAAAATACCCTTCATAACTTTCTCCAAGTGATTCTAATAAATGGGGATTACTTCAAGAATAGATTTGATAAGAGTAAGGCTTCCTCCCCTAGTAATTCAATGATCAAACAAGAGATTTATTTTGTTTTCTATCGTTGACACACTCCATTTTCAATCCTAAATACCATAGTTATTAGGCTTGAGGTTGTAGCCCATATATTTGAGACTGCCCTATAAATCATGAGAAGGGAAGGAGAAAAGAGTAGCCAAATACTGGCAAGAAGCCACCTTAATTTTAGAAAAATAAATGGCCAATTTACCTATGTTTATAACCATTCCCATAGTTCCATAGATTATTTTTTTTAATAACCCCGGATTCAACTTCCACACAATTAAAAAATAGGAGAACATCATCTACAAAGAATAGATGTGTCAAATGTTCATTCCTACCCATTCTTATCCCTTGAAAATTACGCAACATGGTTGTTTCAGATATAGGACGACTCAAACCGTCCACAATGATAAAGAACAAAATGAAGAAAAAGGACATCCCTAACAAAGCGCAAGAGAAGACTTAAAGAATTATGAATGAACACCATTTATGAGAACTGTAAAAGAGATAGATGTGACACAAGAAATAATCCAATTTACCACATATAGTTCATAACCAATGTGTAACAATAGAAAATTGTGGTACAACCATGATACCCAGTTGTAATCCTTTTGGAGATGAATTTCGATAACCAAAACGAGTTTCTTTTGAGTTTTGATAGTGTGAATACCTTGTTGGGCCGAACATATGGCTTCATTAATAAGCCACCCTTTAAGAAATTTGAATTGTTCTAGTGAAAGAAATTTTGACAATACAAGATTTAGACGCATGGCTATGACTTCGACTACAATTTTTTATAGGCACTTGCATCATGCAATAGGTTGAAAGTCATCAATTGATTGGGTACAACCCAAATTTGATATAAGATCAATGAATATTGAATTAATACTACCCAAAAATTTACTAGACATGCGAATATCCTCCACAAATCGTAGCAAGTATCCCACAAGATTTCGAATAAATTCTTGAAAAATGCAACTATCCAACCATTTCGGCTAGGACTCTTATCCTTTTTGAAGGGAACGATGACAACCTAGAAATCCCCCTTAGTAATCTCTTAGTATATTTTCTAGTTGTCCTCTTCATGAACGAGCTGGGAAAGTAAGATATTAGTCTCATAATATCATCGATTTTATATTTTTCCAGCTCCTGAAATAATATGTGAAAGTGTTTAACCCCAAGTGATCCCCAACCTGTAAAAATTTGAACCTTTGTCCCCTAAACATCATACAATTCCCATATGGAATTAAAAATATTATGGTAATTGTTGAACAACTAAAAATATTTGATATTATGATCCTCGACTTTCATCCAGAGCTATTGTTTCTCTTGTTCCAACAATATGTTTTTTCTTTTTTTCTTCCAGATAACATCCTCTATCAGCATCCACCGTGGAGACTTGTATCAACTTATCTCCTTCATAAACAAGTTCCAAATTGGATTCAAAGCTTGTGATCACCCTGTCCTATTCTTTCCTATGAATTGCATCCCAACATACAACATTTTCCTTTAATGCTCACAAAGAAAAGAACTAATAAATTGTTCAATGGCCAAGACTCTATTCTTGGAAAGGTTTCCAATTTTCCTTAACCAATGTCTGAAACCCTTAGATATACCCTTAGATATAAGATGGAGTGGGATTATATTTAAAAGGATCCCCTAGTCGACGTATCGACACATCCACTTCTGGAAATACAGGAAAATGATTTGAGCATCAAATCTTACCAATGAAAAGCCTATATATACCAATATCCTAAAGAATTTAGCATCAAATCTTACCAATTAAAGGCCTATAAATACCGATATCCATAAGAACCTGTCCAATTTCTTAAGCACCCCTCCACTTCCACTATGTTTTTTTTTTGTCTAGGTTGGGATAATGACAATAGGTTCCACATCAACCAACCTAGAATGATCTATTTTGTTTAGGAAAAAATGAGCCAAATTGTCTTCATGAGAAGACTCCCCCATATCTCCTCCCAACCCAAGGTGAAATTAATATATCTATCTATTTTGATGTCCTCCAAATTTAATACCTTTAGATCAAATAAATAATTCTGAAATACCTATCTATTAGCATAATAATCCATATAGATTACAAATGAGAAAATGATGGTCCAACTCTTTACTGATGGAATATTATTTATCTCGACCGATGATCCAATTGAATCCAAACAATATAAGACACTTCCTGGCAATAGTTTGTTGAGCTCATAAATAATGAGATCACTCTTTCCCATGGTCTCTTGAATAAATAAATATTTGGGTGTGCCTGCATAATGAATCTCCTTAAGGATAGTTTTTTGGGCCTCCCTCCCCAACCCCTCATATTTAGGATCATTATATTCATTGGGGAACTAGCTTGGGGGTTCATCCTTCTCCAAGAGCCATATATATGATTCGTTGTCAACCACAGGACACTTCCTGAAAATCATTTTGTTTTGCGTGTTTCGACGTTGAATTCTTACCTAGTTTAGAGAGCTAGGGGTCTTCTACACATACAAACCCTAAACCCCCAGAAGGAGATAAATACTATGGTCCATGGAACGAGGATGAAAATAGGTAGGGATCATGGATAAAGGAAGATAAAAGTGAGCTAGATAGAAAATCTCACCTAGACTCTTAAGAATTAGAAAAATGTGAATATAAATCTTTTGAGAGATCGAAAGTAGGATCAAACTACATTCTACCATTCAAGGAATAATTTTTCGAGCCCACCCCATAATATAAACCTAACCGTGGTCATATCCCCTCACTAGGATGTCGATAACCTAGAGGATAAGTGGAAGAGATCAAATAAGGGGAGAAGGAAGAGACAAACTTACCCTAGTCTTGTCTCTTTATTGCACTTATTATGTCCCCATTACCAACAAATCAACAAAATTTCTCTGATTCCACATTTTAACATCCCCATCCCCAAGCTGGGCAATGCTACACCAAAATTCCAAATTCTGATACCAATTTAATAATACTCTAAAAATGCACAGATTCATGCAAAAGAATAACAAAAATATACATGCAGCTTACTCAGGAAAAAATCATGAAAATAATCACATAAATATTAACATAACACATGAATTAACACACAATTTACACTTATCTTTGCTAAAAATAGCACCAACTACATGCAAACCTTCCACGTTCCTCCCTACCATAAACAACATTGTTCATATTATCAACAATGGATCACCCCCAAGCTGGGGCTAAACTGTACAAGGGAAAAGGGAATCCTAATCCAATTTAAGGTCTTATAAGCAAGAAAATTGGTCATCCAAGGTGCCCAATTGTTGCAACTAGCTTACAGTCTCTCATTCCCCATATGCATGTCCCACCTCAAGAATTGTGCCCCTTCTTTGTTCAACAGTCCCTCAACTGCCCCACTTCCCTTCTGAGGCTTTAGCAACAGGGTTGATAGGAAGTCTCAGAGCCTTGTAGCTATTTCCCATCGTACTTGAGAATAATTATGAGTATTTTCTCACCTAGAGAAACTACTCACAGGCCTAACAACATGCTTCTATGACCACAGGCCTAAAAACCTACATCTTCAACCACGAGCCTGGCAACTCGCCTCTTCAACATGCATCCAAACCCAATACAGGTACAAATGGTCACATGCTTGATTGGATGGTATCCCTGATGAATGAATGACGAATCCATAATCTAGGAATGATGGGATATACATTAAATCTCCCTATTATATATATGCATGTGCCTTTATGAAACATGGCACCCAAGGGAGTCCCTTGCACTCTCTTTTAAAAATCATAATATATAAAGTTGTATCCATACTTTAATCTTTTAGGAATATTAATATAATATTCCATTGGGATTAATCCTCATAGCCTAGCCCTTTTCCTATACTTTGAGCCCCCTTTCCCTATCTAGTGGAGTTTGTCATCCCATCTCTTTTATTTGGTTGGTCTGTAGCAGTGGTATACTTTATTAATAATACGAGTATGATTTACAATTTATAATATAGGCATCTTGGCCTTTAACATCTAGGCTCTCTGGCCTAATAATCATATAAGAATTTTGGCCTATAATAACTGGAATCACCACCCTATAAAACAAAAACATATATACAAAGGCTCTATGGCTTCAATATCGTGTACTCAATCCGATGTGCGTGGAACTCTTGAATGTGTGCACTCTTCTTTTCATGCGGCATCCTTGTGCACTTACACATGTGCACGGTACATTATAAAATGTGCACACTTCTTTGGTATGATATTACCACACACTGACGCAATGTGCGCAAAACCAAATCAAATACCTTGTACCATTAACTCACCAACTTATATGTATAATTACATAATTTACATTTACAATTGAGGATCTTGCTAGGGGTACTACATTCCCCTCCCCATTATTTATCCATTGTCCTTAGTGCATTATTATATACCATGTACAAATCAAAATTATTCAAAACCTCCATGCATTTTCTAATGAATCATGTTATCCACCTGGTTCTCTTCTTTAAAGCACCAAAATCATGTATTCATATCGCACCTAGAAGTCATTTTATCTATTACATAGAGTTACTTTAGGAAAAAATTCAACTCATTGTTCCATTTGACACACCCTCATGATTACAACTACCATTCCATAAGAATCCTTGAGTTGCCTCTTCTTTTTTTCACTCACCTTTCTAGGATTAGGTATCCCTTCACTGCTACACAGTCTCTCATCAATCCATCTTGCCAAGGATTTCACACACAAGGAGCATGCTAACTCATTACCAGATCCCCACTAAGGTTCTACATTTATAGGCTCCAGTGTCTCCAACAATAGTTGTTCTTCCCAAACATTCCAACTTAAATAAATATTATCTCATTTGCATCACACACATACAATCACTATGAGAGAAGATTATAAAATATTCATTTAGAAATTCAAATTAATATCATAAGGAAATTCATATTTTCTCCAAGTATGATATTCTATCTAATAATTTTCTTGGTGGTTGCAACAATAAGAAGAAGTCTTCCTTATGGATTTTCAGGAATACCATACTATAGACCACCTTTCCCAACAATACTTCCATCTTGGATTCAACCAATTGATGATTAGTGTTTCTTGTACAATATATTTTCATTGCAATATGTATGAAAGCTTACTAAGTTATCTTAGAATTGTCTACACTTAACAATTCAATCACGACTATAAAATAACTTATTAAATGTAATGAAATTATGATTCTCTATATGTGCATGTTCAAAAATTATTATTTTCCTTTTCTAACCATTATTACTCTATTTCTTGAACATAAAATTCTTATATTTACTGCTCATATGGCTACTTGACTTGCAACTTTCCTATTGCAATATATAACAACCCCTAAAATGTGCTCAACTCCATGAGTTAGTAATGATTGTAAATTTTCAACTGTTAGCATAATCATTTCCATTAAATAAAATATATGCAAGCATTCACAAAAAACACATTCAACAAATGCATTCAAGCATTGTAATCTTATCATGCATAAGTGCAACTCTACCATTTACTATGCATGAGTGAAACTCTCAATGCATATCTATTCAATGCATCTTTCCATTGATTTTTATAATTCTCTATATCTAATTCATGTATCTCACCATTGGTAAATTTGAAGTCTTGCAAATGCCTTGAAACATTCTCCATACATTTCCTATTTATTTCTCAACTATATGCATACCTTCTTGTTCGACCCAAACACTACACCAAGAATATAATTATGTGGTGTTCATTAGTGTTAGCAAAAAGGTTGTAGTCCAAATATTATTGAGAAGTAGGAATTTCATTGGATATTTGTGTGGTACACAGCCTTTCCCTAACCAAGCCTTGCATTACCAACCATGTCATGGTCTCATACATGACTAGATTTTCTGGCATCCATTACTATAACACGTTTATACCTTTTCTTTCTTTTGTTATTAGCTCATAACCAATTAACATGACATGCCACTATGTCAGTGTATGTAGTTAAAAGCTAAAAATATTTTATAATTATTACAGGCCTCCAGCCTTTATCACACCTAGTGGTATTTTATTCACATTAATGCATTCAAATAATGAAACAAGAGAACTCTTACCTAAATTTTGTTTCGAAATTATGCAATAAGAGTACATAAAACCCATTCCTTCATAGATACCATTAAATGAGTTTAATGCTACCTGGATAACT
This sequence comes from Picea mariana, assembly GCA_032191745.1. Classification (NCBI taxonomy): domain Eukaryota; kingdom Viridiplantae; phylum Streptophyta; class Pinopsida; order Pinales; family Pinaceae; genus Picea; species Picea mariana. Next base: position 3,243 of record JASDQU010409149.1, on the reverse strand, counting down.
GATAACAATATAAACTCCCATGCTTTTGTTATAAGCCTTATAATCCACACTTCAGCTTTATGTTGTTTCCTTCTATATGCAGCAACACTTGCAATTGTGCAAGAATTATCTCTTTCCTGGTACAACAACTATCATTAGCAGCTTTCATATTAATATATATTCAACAATAGACTAATCCTATTCTTATTATTTTATATATTTATATTAACAAATTTTCATTCATCAATGCATATTTGTATGCACTAATAATACATCATTAGCATGCTTGTAAATGCATTTGCATGCCAATTTATTGTACTATGTATGGTTGTCCAAAAAGACATAACATAATTGTTGCTACAATAATTGTAGCAACCTTTTTCTCCTAGAAGACATGAATTCTTCCCGAATTCCTGAATCTTCTTCTGTTCTTACAAAATAAAACAATGTGCATGAATGTTCTCTATCTTGAGTACTTTTCCATCCTAGCCTTTCTTGACTACTTTGTACATTTGTAGCTATATATTATGCTGATATTAATTTTCAACATTCCACTATTACTTGGATCCCTCTGATCCAACACCTACATGACCAAATTACATTTCTAGACATGCTCTCTAATTAATTTTGGATATTTAACACCAATTTATTTATTGAAGAAAATTGATTCATCCTTTCCTTGATTGAACATATCAACACTTAGAGTTGCTTGATGTTGAATTTTTCATAAGAGATGATATTGTATGTGAATGGATATCTTATTACAATGATGATTGTTCTATATATAAAGAACATATGGTGATCATCCATGAAGAGATGTGTCCCTTGGGTAATGAATATATTTATACTTTATATTACATTATACATATAATATAAATATACTTTATATTTATACTTTATTCTTTATTATATATATTAATACTTTATATTATAAATATACTATTACATTAATAATACTACAATTAATAATATTGCTTAATAATTAATAATCATATTATTAATTATCAATTTAGTAGAATGTCTTTCCAATGCTGCCCAAACGTCAACACTCCCTCTTAGTGAGAGAGACATTCTACATTATGCCAAGATTGCCTCTAAATATTACCTTTGAAGATTACTTGTGGGTACCTCTCAAATAGCTTCAACATGTTACCATGACATCCATTACCTCACAATGCATCTGTACCTCATCATGTGCACTCTTGTGACTTCACAAGAAATGCATCCAAGGCCTGTGGGTAGTTCTCAAATAACTACAACATGTCCCTAGGATATCCACTACCCGGGAATGCATCATTACCTAATCATGTGCACTGTTGGTCTTAGTGCCAACCATTTTTCATGATGGATGAGATCCACCTATCTCAATGCCAACCCTTTTTCATGTTGGATGAGAACACTCAGTTCAATCCCTTTTTCATGCTGGATGTGTTCCACCTGTCTCAGTACCAACCCTTTTTCATGATGTATGAGAACACTCAGTGTCTACCCTTTTTCATGCCAATTTGACTTGACAGAATTAATCGTTCTCTACAACATATTCTTGAGGGGCTTATTCACAACTTCCATTTGATCATTCACTTATGGGTAGTAGGGTGATGAATTCTCTTGCCCCAATACAAGCTTTGATGTTAACTTAGACATCATATTTTTTTGAAAGTGACTACCATGGTCAGTGAAAATCTCCCTCGGGATGCCGAACCTTTCTACTATCTAGTTAAAAATAAAGAGAGTTGTGGTTTCGCCATCATTATTGAATGTTGGCATAGCCTCAACCCACTTTGTGAAGTAGTCTACCGCTACGATGATATAACGATTCCCTCGGGCTGAAGCAGGGTGGCATGTAGTACAATCAATCCCCCACTTGGTGAGGGACCAACTGTAATGATGACAAACATGGGAGCGGGGTGTGCCCTCATCTTCCGAGAGAATATATGACATGGGTGGCACTTCTTGATTGATTCAACGCAATCCTTGATTAACGTTGGTGAAAAGTAATCGACTTGTAGAATCTTTTGGGCTGTTTCCGACCCAGACAAATGACCACCACATGCTCCAGTGTGGCAGTCGTTAAGAATGAGTTTCTCTTCTTCATGAGTGAGACACCGATGAAGGATGCAATCTGCACCTCGACAATACAAAGTGTCATCGAGTATGAGATAGTTTTTTTTCTAATGGCGTATCTGTCGATGCTCATCGCGAGAAGCAGAGGCGGGGCACTTCAAAGTCTGGAGATAGACTAGTATATCTCCATACCAGGGGTCCGAAGATGAAATCAGAAAAAGATCTCCTTTAATCGATGATTCTTTAGGTGTAACATCACCTGATTCAACTGGAAGTTTTGAGATAAGTTCCGCAAATACCAGTGACTTTTTAGATTTCATGGAAACAAAATCTAAGTAAAAATCTTGGAGGATAAAAATCCATCTACTAATATTTTCGCCGATTACACGTCGTGTCAACACATATTTAAATAGATTCACAACGATAATGACAATGGTCTTACGAAGAAAAATATAATGACGAAACCGTTGGACAACATGAACTGCTGCCAACGCAAGCTTATCAACGTGGGAGTAGTTGAGTTCTAGTCTAACCAGGCCTCAGATCAAGTAATAAATTACATGCTCTTCAAGTAGATCATCCTCTTGAACCAAGACCATAATGATGGTCGAATCTGTCGTGGCCAAGTACAATAAGAAATATTTATTATAATTGGATGGCCAAAGCAGATGGGTGGACGTGAAGGCGCGTTTCAATGCTTCGAAAGAGAGTTGAGTGGCTTCATCCCAATAGAAGGGAGCATCATTTTTCAGTAAACACATGAACCCTTTAGTGATATTGGCATAGTTCACGATAAAATCATGGATGATTTTAGGGGATAAATTTCACTCATGGGATAATTTTCTATGGTTTTTCCCAAAAAAAGATTTGCTATTCTAAAAATGATTCGCCCAAATTCTGATAAAATTATTTTACCTTAAAAATCGCCAAAATTTTATACAAACTATATAAAATCCTTAGAAATTTGAATATTTTTACAAAAATATCGCTAAACATTTTTGGTTGGCATATGAAGTATTACTAAGATTCGCCAAGGTTTCTACATTTTAAAATAAATTTCCACTCTTAAAATCATCCCTGGATAAAATGCCGAAGAAAGTTAGCTTTCCTTGTAAACTCTGAAGCTGAGGGACTATGCATGAAGGAGGCAATTGAACTATCACCTCAACCTTTGGAGGATCGAACATGATCCCTGTTGTC
>JASDQU010409138.1:0-10543 GCA_032191745.1 Picea mariana | reverse complement strand
TACGCAGTGAACACGGAGTACTCGAAATCGTGAGGGATACTATCGTGGTTATTAGCGTCGACCAGAGGCAAGATATATTCAGGTAGGATCGATGAGATCTACTTCGCATTAGCCAGATTGCTACAATGCTTGCTTCTTTGTTCAGTGATGCGGTTGATGTGGGTGGCATGACGTCCAATCGAAGGGGAACCCTGGAGTCCCCTAGTCGATGACGATTGAATACCTTCATATACAGGTCTGTTGTCCATGAGCTTCCTAAGAACTTCCTCGACAGACTTCTCAGGGTCAATGGGTTCTCCCAACATTCTAGATTTTAACAAACATTAGATAGACAAAAAAACAGACGGGGTATACTTTTAGATAATGACAGGCAGCTCAGTTCGACACCTGGACAATTTTCAACTTAGCTCAGTCAGTCATGGGTACCAAAAAGTGGTCCCAACGCAATGATTGACGAGTTAAATAAGCGGGGCGATCGTGACGGATCTTTGAACATACAAGAAATAGAGTTAAATGCTTCCATTAATGTAAATCTAGTCGTTATGGCGTGGTCTCAATGTCCAAAAGTAATCCATAAACCCATAAATGCATTTCCTAACCATTCTGGACCGTCATTGTAACGGTCGGGGTGCCTCCAACGAATATATAACTTTGCCAGAGAGAATTTGAAATATGTGCAGACCTACTGTTCCAGTGAGGTTCAAAACTTGCAAACCTGCCTCCTGCGAGGTTCTGGTCTGTGAAGTCTTTCATCTAGTTTCCTTAACTTGTATATTTTCTAGCTTAGCCTTCTTTCTGTTGAGCATCCTTCTTTCTTGTTTTTTTTTGTATCTAGGGGAATCGGTAACGATGATGGTATCTAGTTCACGTGACATGGGGTCGAATCCTGTTAGCTGCCTTATAACCACTAGGGAGAACCACACTGCCTACAAGCATGGCCTTCAAATAAGACGAGGTTTTGAACTCGTGACCTGCTTAGCAACACGAATGCCTTAACAACACATCCACTGACCACTAGACCACACCCCTGCGGGCTCAAAAGCTATGTGGGCTTGTCCCAGTTAAGCTTTGTTCTGCAACAAGACCACATCCTTGCTCGGGTTTGAGCACAAGGCCTAACCTTCATTGCAAGAACAAATTTACCATCCAGCTGCCTCTGCCAACCTTCTTGCCTTCTTTCTTGTTATCTGAGTCTCTTTAACTATTTATGGAATCCTATTTCCATTTTTATTCTTATCTTCCCCTAGTGTAGGCTTCGCACTATTAAGGTACCCTCAAATGTTATAAAGTTAATATCCCTTTTCTTAATAGTTCCTGAGTGGGCACACTTCTCTCTTGGATATATAGGTCCTTCAAGCCTTCTTTCATTCTTTCAACCTTGATAGCTAATTCTTTTTCTTTACGTCCCTCCTGTATTGTTACTTTTCTCTGTTGCTTCGACTTATCCTTTCGTTATTCTCTTGGTCTATTTTCCTAGCTATGGAATCCCTTAATTCTTGCTTTTTATTCTCTGTAGCTTCTTCCTCTACTTTCCTTCTGATCTGATCTAAGTTTTACTTAACAAGTGGGAAAGGGGTGTTGTCCTCAACAAACCCAATGACTTCAAATTATTCTTCAGTTGATGTTCCATGAACAATAATAGGTACAGTAGTTACTCTTCCACATAAATTTATCATCTTTCCCTTAAACTAGCCTATCCTTCCTAAAGACGGTACCACGGTAAGCTTTCCCAAAACTTTCCAAGTTTCTTCTGTCATAATATTCACCTCTATTTCTTCATCCAAGACTATACAGTCTATGTCGAAGTCTTTTATTCTTGCACTTATGCGTTGTTTTTCTTTCAGGCTTTGTGGTAAATCGACAACTTTATGAACATCCCTCATTTCTTCCAACTGTAAGAACATAGTATGAACTTCCTCTAACCTTTTCTTTTCATGACTTTCTAGCATACCCCTAGTCTTTTGACTATTTTCATAATTTTCTTGTCTTATGTCCCTCCCTTCAACTTTACCAATAATCCTTGGGAAATCCTCAACCTCATGACCAACAAACTTACAACAAAGAAAAATAGGGTCTACCTCAGGGAATTCCTTTGCAAGATGTCCCGGGATTCTGTAATTATAACACAAAGTCAATCCTCTTTTTCTCTTAAATGTTTCCCAATTTTTCTGTACTGCACACTTCCCCTAGGATCATAGTGTTGGACCTGCAATCTGCAAAAAATATTTCTAGGTTCTCGCATCAACTTATTAGTCCAAAAACTCTTTCTATGCATAGGAATAACATATCTTTCTTCATTTCCATTAAATTTACTCAAATCAACTCTTTCTTTCAACTGAGCCCTAGAATTTAGACTAGGACAAAATCTACTAAACATACTTAAACTCACTTTTTCAAAAAAAATATTTTCACTTATCTTTCTCTTACAAAAGCACAAAGCTTGCCTCTTTTAGAATATTACCTCTTTTCTTCAGAATAGCTTACTTTCTTGGAACAAACATTTCCAAGTCAAGTAGAGTATTGCACACTTTAGCAACAGAGCGATGCACAAAACTTCTATTTTTCTTTACTTCAATTCCCAACAATCACAGTTTCAGGTCCCGATAACAGAACCATTTGTTGGCACAGGGGAAGACCTATGGTTCAATGCTTAACAACATACAAACAAAACCCCGACTACTAACCCTTTCGTAAAAACCTATGAAGCAGGTGAAGTCTCACCTGAGGTAGAAGCAGGGAGGGTTACAGGATGCAGGTGTCTGTAACCAGGTTGGGACATGATTCTATGATAAGATCACTTCATAGAATATTATGTTAATGCTTAGGAAGTGAACATGCATTAGTTAATTAACCTCATTAACACTGGAGAGCATAATCGAAGACAGATAAGTGCAGTAACAACAAGTGGTTATGCACCCTAAACACTTAGCACTTAACACTGTGAGTTAAATCTATCATTCAATTACCCTTAATCATAAGTAAAATACTTAAGCAACAAAATATATATTTATTACACATCATAATCAAAGCACTAAGCAAATGCATAACAAAAATAACACTACACAAAGAAAACCATGAGACACCAGATATACGTGTTTCACCCTAGGGTGGGCTATGTACACAAACTGCTTCGCCTGCTTATTATTTACCAAAATATTACATCCAGTTAATCCTGTGCACTAAGCCTCAGAGTCGAACTTCATACACAACATGATATCTATGCACTAAGCACTAGATCCTCCTTCTTTACCTTCCAAAACTAGATCAAATGCACAGAGCTAAAATTCCTTATCATGACACTTAGTACCTGCTCCACATTAAGCATCAAAATCACTAAGCACATTCACAGTCAAGCACAAAGCCTCAACCAGTTACATTTCTTCGCATAGAGTTACTTCCTTCTACACTACATTCCTCTTTATTTATACTTTATAAAATATTACAATAAGGCCTAAACATGGGGAAAACCCATGGGCTGACATCCCATAAAACTGTTACAAAACACAGAGGACCCCTTATTGGGTCCATATAACCCTGAAAATAGGTGACATCCGCAATCTCAACTTCGCCTGGGCACTCCTACTTTGACCAATGTGTCGAAGTCCAAAAGTGGGCCAAAACCTCTGAAACCGACCAAAGTTTCCCCAAAACTTGGTCGAGGGCCAACAATGGACCCATAAAAGGTTCAAGCAATTTTGAATTGTGCAACCCTGAGAAATGCATTTGAGGTAAGAAATTTTTGTGGACTTGAAAGTTTTTATACAAATTTCACTAGAAGTTTCAGTTAGATATGTGCACCTATTGTAGAAACTATCAAAGAAAGAAAACAACCATTCAAGTGGACTGAAGCAATTGACATAAATTTCAAACTATTGAAGAAAACGATTACTAAAAATCCTATGTTAGCTTTTCCAAGATTTGATAAATTTTTTCAAGTTGAGACTGAAGCTAATGGGACTGCAATAGTTTTTCTCTTAATCAGGAGAAAAGACAAATTGCATATTTTAGTGAGAAATTTAATGAGGGAAAACATAAATATTCCTCTTATGACAAGTAATTTTATGCAATTTTTCAAGCGTTGAAGAAGTGGAGGCATTACATCATGCCCAAGGAAATGTTTTTGTATAGTGAAAATCATGCATTACAATTTATAAGTAGTCAAACAAAATTGAATCAAAGACATGCCAAGTGGGTTGAATTTCTGCAGAATTTTATATTTATAATTAAACACACAAGTGCTAAGACTAATAAGGTTGTTGATGCGTTGAGTAAAATTAATTCACTTTTGAAAGAATTTCAATTCATAACTTTAGGCTTTGATGGTTTAAAATAAATGTATCAAGATGACGTGGATTTCAAGGATGCCTATGTAGCTTGTGAAAATCCCATTGCCGATAACATAAGTCAATGGTTGGACTACATGTTACAAGAAGGATCATTGTTCAAGAATTTTAAATTGTGCATACCGAAGTGTTCAATGAGGGAAAATATGATCAAAGAAAAAAACAGTGGAGGATTGTCATGAAATTTTGGACCAGCTATAATTTTTTCTTAGGTAAATGCTTTTTATTATTATCCAGGTAAGCAAAATATAGTGAATAATTTTTTGTAGTAGTGTAGAAATTGTCAGCATGCTAAAGGGAGAGGACATAATATAGGGTTGTATCGTCCACTACCCATTCCAAATAGGCCATGGGATGTAGTGAGTATGGATTTTGTGTTAAGATTTCCACGAACACAGAGCGGTTGTTATCACTAAAAAATCGTTCGCAATATTGCACACAATGGTTGAAGAAATACATCAATTCTTGCAACAATTAGTCCACCTACATCACCAAAATCCACCCAAAAGGAAAAAAACTATATACTTGGTTCAAAAATCAAAGTGTGCAAATTCACCAAAGGGAGCACATGCGCATAGTGCGTAGAATGCACAAGCTAACACAATCCTCAGTGCACATTGTGAGAAAGATGCATGACTGTCTACGAGAAAATTCATGCACTCCTCATGAACGGTGCATTTATGAATCTTGTCGGACTCTCAACCTCTTCTATTCCAACCCCCAACACGATTTGACACTCATATATGAGCGAAATCTAACTTGGAGGTTGGTCAAGGTCTAGGAAGTTTCCTAAAAGGCTCCTTGTTTACACTATGAACCAATTATATCTTGCCATGAATGGACACTATAAATATGTGCCATGGGTTTGCTAGAAAAATAAGAAATTCAAGATATTGTTATGCTAGAATAATTGTTCTTTGAGAATCCTCTTTTCTCTTTGAATCATTCAAGAACTATAACAAGGGCCATTCCACTCACCTCTTGAGAGGATTGACATTGTATTTCTTCACCATTGTCACTTGTCATTGCTTGAAGAGAAGAGTTCTCTATTAGAGACCTCAAGAGCCCTCCCAAGGAGGAAGAGGGGATTCATAAGTCCCTGCCTTTCTCTACAATGTTTAGCCTATCAATATATTGATCCATTGGTAGCTATGTATTGGTCATTTTTTTCTTTTCTTGCAAGTTTCTCTAACATTTGTTTCTTAGTTGTTTTTAGTTTTATTTCTTTGTTTCATGTGTATTTGATTATCTAATCAACTCACAAACTTTTGTCTTATTTACCTGACTTAAGTGAGCATGCAAGTGTTGTGTTTTTGCTCACCCATGTGACAAAACCAACACAATAGATTGGCGACCATACTAGGGATCGGTATCAAATTCCTCCCCATTTAAGTCTTGAGAGCACTTCCTTTTAATTGTTTTTCTATGCAGGTACCAAAATCGGCCTAGTCCAGCCTTTCAAAGTTAAAATTTAGAGCCAAGGGAAGAGAATTTCACTTTGAAATTTCTTTCCCGATGCGTGACAGGAAGTGCATGGATTTCAAGGCACACATATACACACTTGGAGAACTATGCGTGTGAGAGACTTAATTACTCTACCCATTTTGTGCACTTTGTGCATTCTACAGGCATGTCATAACTGTATCCCACGCATAAGTTAAGGTTTTTCAAATTGTAATGGTTTTCATGAATGCTTTGATGGCCCATTGCCTTCAGATTTTAATTTCTTGCACTTTGTAAAGAAATCACAGTTCGCTTGGATTCCTTTCCCAGAAAGAAAGGTTAGATAACATAAGCACATAGGGGTAAAAATAATCAATGTTCTTCTCTTTGCTTTGCCGCCACATGGATGGCTCATTTGTCATTTTAAATTTTGAGTTGAAGTTATTGTTTTTTCAAACACCATCAATTAAGTGTGTCTAAAAATCAATTTTAACCCTCAAGTATGCTCTTCTCCTACACTATAGTGTGATCTCAGGAATCAGAAAAGGTGGTTGAAAGGAAATTTCATTTCCCTTAAAAATCATTAGGAGAGGGAAAATCCCCCCTACGGTACCTCTTAGTTTTGGAAATCATCTTAAAGCTTTGTAAGGACCCATACATACCCACATGTTTGCAATCTTAGGATAGTTTCTAAAAGATTTCTTAGTTTAGAAAACACTCTAGGAAAGTTTAAAATATCAAGTAATGGGTCCATACATGCCCACATCTCTAAAATTCTAGGATAGTATTAAAAGATTTCTTAGTATAGACAACATTCTAGGGAGTTTAAAGGATTTGTAAGGACCCATATGTCCAGATTGCTAGCTCTTTATGGATTTAAATATTCCACAAGGTTGTACCAAAGAAACATAGTAAGCTAGGTAAGAATATATTTAAGGACCAAAGGAAGTCCACATACTGCAATCTTACACTTAACTTATTAAAAATCTTTTGCACACTTTTCAGTTTGTTGCACACAGAGACACTCCTCACACATATAATTTCTTTTAGAATAGTGGAGGTCAAAGTAGGCTTTATTCAGAGGAATTCTGAAAGATCCGACTACTTCTTTGGAACTTATCCACACCAATTTAATTCAAACAAGGTTGGTCCATGACCTCACTCTCTCATCCCACCACAAATAAAAAATTTCAAAGAACACACTAAAATCTTCCTCCACAAGAGGTGCCAAAAGAATTTTTTTAGTCTAGGTACGATCTAGGGGGTATGCATCAAAATAACCCCCCATTATTAGGTTCTCACATTTTGAAACAATAGAATTTGAGAATAGGGATATTTCAAATCTTCGAAGTCAAGTGTTCCTACACTATGAGGTAGGGAGATACCCATGAAGGGTCAATGACCAAGGTGCAGTTGTTCTGCGCATCCCTCCTTGAGTCACCCAATTCTTGTGAGGGTATCCATCTCACGACACATTTATTAGGTCGGAAATATAAATTCTAGACTTTGATCGAGGTACTTAGTTGCCAAACATAGGATGTCTACCCAGGTGACGACTGTGGGATGCAATCACACCTTGATCACATTTTGTGTGGGTATTGGGAAAGATCGCCATATCTTTCAGGATATACACCCACTACCCCTCATTATAACTGATTACTTCAATATTCACTAGTTCCTCTTTCGGTGGCTTCAGACCCCACTGTTGAGTTCTATTGGAAGGCCCAGTGCTAAATTGAGAGGAAGGATGATAGGTATTTTAGGACACGAGAATTTTTTTTTATCGTTCCCCCACACGGAATAAATTCACCTATCTACATCCTTGTTTATTTATAGTTGATTTATGTATGATGTTCATTTGATTACATGAAATTATGAGTTATACTATTTTGTGAAGGTCAAAAGATCTTTTTAATTTATTTCTCTCTTGTGACCATTTGCACACATTCACGTTACTAGTTAGAACCATAGGGGAACTATAGAATCCCCATAATTCTAGACGCTTGCAGAATCTCCCCCCTATTCTAGGAGGAGTCCCTAGTCTTTCCAACTCATCGACTCAACCATCTCACACCCTAATGAGTGCCACTATTTTGGGATCAACTTTACTTGGTTCCACTTTTCTTGGGTCTAATACCCAAGGCCATCCATCTATTTGTTATCCTTCACATCAATATGGGAGTCAAACTTATTCTCAAGGAAGAAGTACAAACCCACCAAATTTCTCTCCAAGAATAGGTCCATTACTTACATACACCATGGATGGAACCAATCCTCCGCCAAATCTTCCTAAGGCATACTTGGAATACCTCAACATTCTTTATTTAACCAAACTCATGAATGATCCCATTTTGCATGATGCCACTTGGCCCAATATGCCAAAAAAAAATTCTTTAGATATTCCAAAGTTTGAAGGAAAACCAAAGGAATATCCCGCCAATCATGTTATCAAATTCCACTTATGGTGGTCTTCAAACAACATCATGGATAATTCCATCCACTTGATGTTATTTCAAAGAACTCTCACTGATTCATCAACCAAATGGTATGTGGATGAAAATCAGGGTCCCATGTGACTTTTGAATCATTGTCCAAGGCCTTTTTGTCATTTTTCCAATTACAATTTTGTCATGATATTGGCTTGGAAATTCTCCTTGAGTTCAAAGAAACCATTGCTATTCATATAGCCGACCACATCCATGAATGGTTTCGGCGACGTAGTTTGTGTAAAGTAGAAACCACCAAAGAACAACACCTCGATTGGTTTCTCAAATCATTCATCTTCTTTATTTCCAAGGATGTAGCATCCACTTTTCCTCAATTAGAAGAGGAATCCATCAGCAAGGACCAACAATTTGACCTCATCTATGCTCAAGCAGGTTACTTGTACACAATATTTCTTGATGCACCCAAACCCATACCATTTGGCCAGGACAAACCTGGAATGTCCCATAGTGTGGATGGGTTGATTGGTTCTATGACACTTCTCAAACCTTACGACAACCCATCACCCAATCATGGTGAAAATAAATATCCACAACCATATGGAGGGATGCCTTATTACCCTCCTCCCACTCACCAACACTCATATCCTGTTTTTCCCTCTCAGTCATTTGGGGGACCCCCACCACTACCCATGATGCATATGGTCTCTCAACCAAGTACGAGTTCACCCTCAACCCCCACACATAACCCCAATAGTAGTGGAATTACTTCAACATCCTATACGCCATATGGATCAACTCCACAAAACAATCCATATGTTTCATTCCCTTGTCCTCCCCAATCGGTTTCTCCTCCACTAGGACAACCACATGTTGGTGTTAATTTTGTTCAACCCTTTCCCATTCAACAGGTTCACACTTTTGAATAGTTCAATGTGGAAAATCCAACTCATCAGCCAAATAATACCAAGAAGAAAGGGAAAAATCAAAACAATCACAACCTGGGACTAGGAGGAAATACAAAATCATCCCATCAGGGGCCAGCTGAATCAAGGCAACCAAAACCCCCAAGGGGGAAACAATAATAATCAACCACGACAAGAAAACAACTATAACCTTAGAACTAACTTCCCTTGCACTCTATGTGGTGAGTATGGACATTATACTCACCATTTCCCCCAAATTGTCGATTTCAAACAGATGAAAGAATCCATGAACACTCAACGCCCCCCAACACCACCTACCCCTCAACAGGCCCCACAACATTATTTGTGACCACCACCTTCAGATGTTCTACAAAACCCTATTCCACACCAAGGTGCGACAAATACCCAACAAGAGATAAACTTGGACCCACCACAAATGGGGAAATATCAAAACCCAGGTCCCAATCAACCTGACAATTCAATCGATTGCAATATTCTCCTTACCAACAAAGAAGATATTATTCTACAAACACGTGGTCATCAATACAGAGTCCCTCCCCCAACCACTTTAGGTACCACTCCTAATACCACTAGAAAACCATTGATGATTCCAAGCCCTAACACTAAACCAAACCCTCGTATACCCCATATGCCTTTATGATAGAATATACATAACCCTCATGGTAGGGAAACCCATAATTACAGTCTGGTCGATTATTTAACATAGTCTCCTACAACCATGTCTATATTGGAGGTCCTCCAAACCTATCCCTCACAACACAAATAGTTTCTTTTCGCATTGGGGGAAGTCGACCCAACTGATACCTGACTCATCACCTTTGATCTAGATAGAGGAGATCCACGCCTCCCCGCTTTGGTAGCTTTCCAAATACCAATGAAGATTCATAACATCACAATTCATCGGTGCATCATCAATGAAGGTGACTCCACATGCATCATGTCCAAATTCATTTGGAATAAACTCAACTCACCTGAGCTAGTACCATCTTCCATCACCCTAAGAGATTATGACGGTCAACCATCATCCCCTGAAGGGATCTTCCAAAATGTCCCTGTTGAACTTGGGGGAAAAACCATCTTGATTGACATTGAATTTATTGATGCCCAACTTGATTACAATATATTGTTCATGAATAGCTACATGTATGTTATGAAGGCAGTAGCCTCTTATGTGTTTTGTACGATGATGTTCCCCCATAACAGGAAAATCGTCACCATGGACCAAATTACACATTATGAGCCTAACCATTCTGCCAACATTGATAACATCCTACCCCTTTTCCACACTAGCTTGGATACTTTTTCAGTCATTGACATTGGCCCTAGAATATTCAAGGACCCATCCTTGTTAGGGACTTATCATGGA
>JASDQU010409137.1:0-10543 GCA_032191745.1 Picea mariana | reverse complement strand
AGGGGTACTATTTGGAGGAGAAAAATTATAGCGAAGAAACTCTGCCCAATTGCCGAATCCATTTGTCCCAACCCTTTAGCCTTTCCTCAAGCTTAAGGAGAATTAAAGCAAAGCAGTTGGAGGACAAAGAAGAGGAGGAGCCCAGGATCAGGATCAAGGAGCGGTGGTCGGTCTCTATCATTATTGTAAGTTGATTCATCTTGAGATTAATAAAAGAATACTTTTCCCGTCCCAATGCATGAGTTATTTATGATTTGTGCAATTTATGATTAATGTCTAACCCTCAAATAGAAAAATAGCATGCATGCGTAGTGTTTTGTCTTGATTGCAGGTTAACTTTGGAAGGAGCAGCGCAAAGAAGCGGGCAAAGCGCAACGGAGGATCTACACCAAACATCAGTAAAANAAGGTTAGTAGTTCATTTCCATGCAAATGTCTTGAAAGAGGGGTTTAAGTTTTGGGGTGGTAGGTTAGAAGGTCATTTCTTAAAGGTCAAAATCTGCATGCAAGTTCAGCCCTAGCTTGTTAGTCCGTAGGGTATTATTTCCCAACAACAATATCATGTTGCTCTGAACCAACAGAAAATTGAAATTAAAAAATCTTATAAATAAAAAAATATATTTATTTTTAGACATAAATAAAAATAATATAAAATTTAAAGTAAACTTTGGAAATGGTATGAACTAACATTGAGTCAAGGTAGTTGGATTCCTCCTAGAAAGCTATAGTCCAAGGCGAGGCAGGGACTAATAAAGGGGTTGTTTCTGCTGCAAGTTTAAAAACCCTATGACCACCTACTCATGTTTTCTTTAAGTCAAACTTTAGACCCAATGTAATCGCATATACTAATAGGTGAAGATAGTATCATGTTCCTCAATTTGATTTTTGAAAGGAATATCTAACATCAAATCTATGAGCAGTAGACTAGCCACTCTATGGGTAGCTTAAATTATTATAAACTATCACAATCACATAATTGTAGCCAATGAACTTTTAAAAGCATAATTAATTTATAAATTTAGATAAAATACGTTATAAGTTGTTGTGATAATATAACCCTAATCCTACTAACCCTATTAATAATTATTGTATTATTAATTGATATATTAATTTTAATTCTAATAACCCTAATCCTAATCTTGTTTCAATTTGATCAACTCTATGTATTGGAGGTATCAATTTGAGATTTCTTTACTAAAATCACAATCTTCCTTTTTGCTCATTTTGGGACGTCGTGCTTTGGGTATGTCTGCGAGACCAAGATTAAGTTGCAACAATCCAATTTAGAAAAATTCAAATTCAAATTTAAATTTAAATTCAAAAAATTCAAATTTAGTATTAAACAATCTAATTAAATATAAGAAAGATTTTGGTCTAGATTCAAACACTATCTAATAGACATTTGTTTTCAGATTTTTATATGATGAAAAAGGTTATGCAACACATTGATAATTTTTCATAACTATTATTGAAAATGTAAATATAATAATATAAAATAGAAAAAGTTAATAATGAAGTAAATTTTTAATTTCAAGTAAATTTGTTAATCAATTAAATATGACAATCAGATACATTCAAAAATACTAGAAAGTTATGAATATAATTTTTTCACAACCACTATTAAAAATGTAAATATAATAATATAAAATAAAAAAAAATTAATAATAAAATAAATTTTTAATTTCAAGTAAATTTGTTAATCAATTAAATATGATAATCAGATACATTCAAAAATACTAAAAAGTTATAAACATGATATCCTGTTATGAAAAAGCGCGAGCTATGAGCGAACGTATGGAGTGCAAGACGACACAACAATATAAAGGAAATTCAGTCAAAAAGAAAAAGTCGTGCGTTCGATTCATTTCCTTTCCGCGAAAGTCTCACGCGGCAACCTTCATCTTATCTCTGACCAGAGACCATCTCAAGCAACTTTGGTCAGCGTAGCAGATGGGCATCTGTTCTTCATGATCGTGACTGCCAGTTGACGATAAGTTTACTGACTCGCTTTGAACAAAATGTAATTCGGCACTGGCTTCACTTAAGGCAATGGTCACTAGTGACCAAAGGTGGAAAATGGTCAGCACTGACCAAAGTTGGAAAATGGTGGAAAGTATTCAATAGCAATTAAAGTGTTTATTGAACATTTAAGTGCGAGCAGTTGTAACTTGTATTTTTCGACCAAAATGTTTAAGATTGGTATTTGTAATGAGATGGAATGTGAGAATCAAAATATTTGTGAGTATTTTATATTAATGTTAATGATGTTGGTAATAGTTATGAAAGAAAATAAAAATTATATATGAAAAAAATAGTATTTTAATTAATATGATAAAAAACGTTGTTAAGAAAATAATTTTTAATAGAGTAGGAAAACTTATGTCATCTAGCTTTTTGTTGGTCCGTTGTATCGTTATATATTTATATTTACATAATATTTTAGATATATATGTATATATATAACATTATATTATATGCTAATCAAATATAGATATAAACAAAAAATGAAAACATATAAAAGTATATAAAAAATGCTAACCAAATATCGATATAAACAAAAAAGGAAAACATATAAAAATATATAAAAAACAAAAAATGAAAACATATAAAAGTATATAAAAAATGCTAACCAAATATAGATATTAACAAAAAATTAAAACATATAAAAATATATAAAAAACAGATCAATATAGATACTTTACCTATAAAAATTATATAGAAATTTTGTTATAATGTAAAATATAAACAAAATTTTAATTTTATATATAAGTTTTTAAATTTTACTAATTGAGTGAGATTACAACCAATTTCTATCCATCTTAAATGATAATTTTTTGTTTACATCTTTTGAGATTTATTCTTTTCAAAATTTCAAAAATACCAAGTTAACATAGTTAACATAGACTATGTTGCTTAAATATAATATATGTTTGATATGATTACAAAGAACGATAGCTATAGTTATGAAAAAAAATAAAGAGTATATACTCTTTCAAAAATAGAGAATGATCAAAATAGTAAAAATTAAAAATAAAAATTACACATTAGGAAATGGAGTGTTGTTAAACGTAATATATATTTGATACATAGATCATTAACTTTTAAATGTTTAAGAATCAATGATTTATATTTTAATATATACTATGCTTAATGTTATATTTAGTATTGGAGAGCAATGGTATGAAAATGATGGTCCAAAATGGCAATTGAGTGTCCAAGAACGTGCACATACACAAACACTCTCACGGTTTGCAACCTCAGTGTACCTCAAAATGCCACATACGAAACTAACTCAATGTCAAATCACTGATTTCAAGAATGCATGCACGTGCACATTTTTGAGCGTGTGCATGTTTAAAAGGGCGCATGTGTTCTTGTTACATTTGCACGTGCCCATTTTTTAACACGTGCATGTTTAAAAAGGGGTACGTGTTCTTGTTACATTTGTTTTTGAAAAATTGGGCAAAAGGGCCTGCCAACCATTGTACTTGATTCTGCTGACATGGTGGTTGACTGGTTCCAATTAAGTTTTTAAACTTAATTGGTTTTGTATTTTATAATTTTTTTTAATTACAAAAATAAATAAAAATTGAATTTTCCCTTATTTAAATGCAATTTAGTTTTTAATAACATGAATCCTACACTAAGAGAAAACCCAAACTCACTATCACTATGTGAAGAGAAACCAAACTCCAATCCACAACAATTAAATGTAACATTGAAATTGATGCAGGGTTGAGGTCATTGAGAATCCTGATACAATATTTGAGAAACATTATAGAGTCCTCATGACATTCATTAGCCACATCACTAGATTTCATTGTCACTTCAATTGCTAATGCCGAAGGCTAGCTATCACATATATATTATTACAAGGCTAGAATGTTTGAATATTATAGGATGGGTCTAGATAAAAGATAAAAGTGAGGTCAGAGACCTGGACATTTCAAAACAAGATTTGATGACATTGTTTATTGACCCCAGAACCAAAATCCATCCTCTGGTCACAAAGAAATGCATTTGCATGGATTAGTGCACTTTCCAACCTTTTGTAAACAACTAGATGGATAGGTGGTTCATAGTTTTTGATAAAACTCCGTGAAATAATAGGGAGGTCCCTTTATATTTACTTAGAAAATTATGGCTTGAGTTTATGTTAAGCCACCATTTTAACTACTTTGACATTGGTAAATTCTAGGGGGTGGTTCGTGGGTTTGCACAGGATCGACAAAATGCCAAGTGTGACTCATTGCTAGGTATTCATCTTCCTAGGATAACAGTCATTGTGATGGAGAGTGGACTTTTGTTGATCACAAGATGGACTCGGGTTTCGATAGGGAGGACGTAGGTGTATGAGTAGGCAAGTTGGGTGCGACTTGGCCTAACTTGGTATTTCTTATGTAAAGAGTTGTAAGCTTGTTTCCTTGTAAGCATTGTAACACATTTTCTATAAAAAGAATTTTACAAGTGTTAGGCATGTTGATGTTGCCCAATCATATTTGAATTTGAATGGTTGCATGTTCTTGGCTGCGTAATTGACTAAGTATAGAATTATTTAATTTTTAAGTGTAAAGAACACATGTGTAGTTGGCACGACTAGATCAAGGCAAAGTATGGGTACGCCTTGAGTAAGACATAGTCCGAGTGAAGTGATTTTTTTTTGTCAATTCATCGAAACTAAACATTATGGTGTCGCACGACTCCAGGTGTCGAGCGACTTGGGTGTGTTAAGTCGAGTTGGTTCCCCTGTGAGACTGTGGGCATGTGAAAAACGGTATCATATGTTTTTTTCACAGACATTGAAGAAGGTTTGATGAAACGTTTGGTGCTCTTCACCACTATCACCTTCATGACAATTGGTATCAAAGCAGTTTTTGAACAAAGTGGGGGTTTTTGGATCGACTCGTTGAGAAGTTGGGAATTCCATTGGATGGGAAGAAGACTCCAAATGTGACAGTAAGTCATGCAAAGAGTTGTGAAGCACTTGATCGTGTTGGTGTGTCCATGGATTTGGTGTGACGTGAGTTGAGAAAACACAGTGTTGATGTCTTGGTTGAGTAGACACTCAAGGCGTTGGGTGTTCGAATGATGGTGAAGTGTTGAGTCAAGACAACCTTTGGCACACATGCAAGTAGAATTGCTCAATGTGTTTAAGGGGATGACTCAACCCAAGAGATGGACATAACATATGAAGAGACTTGGAGGACTGAGATGGACTCTCTGGATTAATGTTTCACACAGTGTTGAGAGATCTTGGGAAAGATGGGTGAGATCAACACTCAGGTGGGATCTTTGATCGACAAGTTAATTTTTTTGGCGGGCCAGGTAGAAACTAGTGCAATTCCAAGGTTGGGTTCACTTAGCAAGGATGTAACACCCATGTTTCTCCCAATTTGTAAATGTTATTATTATTATTATGAACAAGACTAGGGATAGATCTGTCATGTGAATGTTGGGAAACAATGAACCTTGCCATAGAAGGTAATGCATATATTTTGTTATTAAATAAAAGGAAATTGTGGCTTGACTGTTGAAAGAGGGTTGCCAGTATAGATCATGATGAGTGAGAGATATGGTAAGGGTTCAACCAGTAATGGTGATATGACCCCCGCCGGGACGATACTCTGTTGGACATAAATTGCACAGACCCAGAACAATCTTCTGGCCTATAAAACTTAATTACCAGCGAGGCTGGTAGTTGGGAAGTCTTCCTCAAGAGTTAATGAGGAGATGGGAAAAGTACCATCTGGAACATCCTGCTCAGACCCACAGAATCTTGTTGAGGGAAGGAAAGAAAAAGAAAGGAAAAATCCTGGGCAGGGAGCAGAGGAGGAGACAAACGAATGGGTCTGAGGACCATTCAAAGAAAGAGAAGAGCATGTGAGGCTCTCTAGTTCTGAAGAAGAACTGGAAAACTTAGTTTTCCTCGTACAAGAGAGATTGGACAGTGTTTTCTAATCGAGATGATAAAGGGAGTTGCAGTGATTGAATGAGCGATCATGACAGACTCCCTTGCTTGGTGGATAGAAAACTAGACTGTCGGGTTCCTATGGAAAAAGAGAGAGTAACCTTTGTCCCTTGCTTAGCAAAAAAAGGAGAATCTCTCTCATGGCATCATGATCTAGCTAGGGGGAGGCCAATGGAGAAATACTACAAGAGAAATTATGCCTATGGTTGGGTGGAAAAGGGAAGCCCTCTCAGCAATTGCCAACTAATTTTCAAGTTTCAGATAAGTATGATTATGAGTTTATATTGTATTGACTGGTTTTTTTATAATATGAGTTTCTTGAGCTAAATGATAGTATAATTTGTTTATCTTGTTGAATGATAAAAATATTAGCTTTGACGGCCTTGTGGCCTGGGAAGTTTGAAGTAGAATTTAAATATCACATTATGTTAATGGATATATGTTTAGTCCTATTTGGCGAAGGAGGACTGTTAGTAATGGATTTTAAATAATTTTGGGGAAAACAGCAGGTGACCCCTTATCTAAATCTATATATATGCTAGTCCTCCAAAAGTATGTCCAAGGATAAAATTCGTGAATATAGAGTCGGGGCAGACTCTACAGGACTGTCTTGAACCTGTTCACCCGTTGAAATCCCTTTTCCTATTATAGAATTTGAGTCATGTAAATGGAAGGTGCTTCCTTCAAATCGTTCTTTCAAGTGACCATAGGCTTGAGTCTACGGACTTAACCAAATCTTGGATAAGATTTAGGAGTGTAGCCCTCAATGGATTGTAAACGTCCCATATGACTAGAACCCTGGAACCCTTTGTTGCTCTAAAAAAGGAGCTTAGCCTTCTAGGCTTCAGGATTTCATATGTCCGAAACTTCGGGATGTTTTAACTTCACAACACTCCAATATTTACAAAGGAAACCTACTGACATGGTTACCAGATGTCCTAAATGACAATTGATGGTTTTTGATCCGTTATCATGGGATCCACCTTCTCATTAAACCCTGACCAACTCCTCAGTCACGAGGACTTTCTACATCGTTGTATCATGATCGAAGATCAACGGTATAATCGTCGTCTTCGTCCTTTTATGGATCGACGATAGATAAGACACTTGAATGATCCATATGGATGTCAACATTCCTTTTGAGCGCAACATTCCTCCTTTCCTTAGCTTGCACCCAGTGTTCAATGTGGATCTCCTTTTACCTTATTTCCCACCATTATTGGACACCTCAGAGATAACAGAACTGCTGACACCAATAGAGCTCAAGATTGACTGCATACATCAGGCATCCAGTGATCATATTGTGGAAAAATAGGTCAAGGGCACTCGCCAGCAATGGATCCATCTTTATCGAGCTGTCAAAGAAGGGCATTTCCTGCACCAAGGCAAGTGGCTCACCCGGGGCGAAATTCAGCAGAAATTTCCTCATCTAATGGGGGCACTCAACACAATGGATACCATTTCTTCCTAAAGGGGGAGGATTGATCCATATGGATTTCGGTGGCCTCCCACCTATTCCAACTGGCTCATTTAGGTAATTTTCCAGTTCGACATTTTTTCCTAGTTTTTGGGTCCCTGAATTCAGGGGCCATTTTGAGGCCCTAAACATCGTTTTTAGGGCTCGCCATAGTCCACATGTGTACGGATCACCACTACAAACATATGTATTCTTCGGATAGACCTTTCCGACGGGATATCGTGCGACTAAAACAAAGATCATATGCAAAAGTTACAACCCCAAGAAGTTGATGTACTAACTTACCCAAACGGGGCTCACATGACTTTTGGCGCTTCATCTCCTAGGGTTAGGTTTTTGGATGTTTAGGGTTTTTGAAATTCCTGTTTATTGTAAAAAGGACTTAAGAGCCTCAATGTAATCATCTTCTTGTGAAGGAGCGCAATCGTGACATCTCTTCTCAGAGATAAACTGCCACCATTCTAGCAAGTTTGTTTTCTGTTGCATTTTATAGTTTCAACTTATTTCCTTATTGAGTAGAAACCAATTTTATTGTATATCTATTATTCTGTGTTAAGAATATTTTGATAATAATATGTATTCATTTCTTTCTTCTCATAAAATCTAGATCACCAAACCATCTACCTCATCAAACAGTCGACGGTATTTCGCTACTTCGCGAATTCACGATTCATATAACCCCAAATCCTTCAACCTCTTCGAAGTATTACCGGTCATGAAGTAGTGAAACATGGATGCTACTGGTCCACACTCCTACTTATTCTAGCATTCCATTGTTCCCGATCGAATGACTAAGAAGGATCCCGAAGGATCTCAAATCGATGGTCCATGTAACTTTGGGACTTTGACCTTCAAGACTTCATGAGTTTGAAGTAGAGCGTAACTTGGGCTAGAGCCTAAGACCGAAGATTACTTAACTACTGAGATTAAAGAAATCCCAATATTATACTTAATTTACCATCGTAGGGACATGCATGGAACCCTCTTCGAGAGTCCAGAACTTTAGGATTTCGGGAAAAACTCGAGGATGTAGGAAGGAGGTTTAAAGGTCGAAGCGCCAAAATTTCCCAGGTTGAAGTGTCCAACTTAGATTGGACGGGCCTACATATACTATGGCGATGCATCATGCCTGGATGGTTCCATGTGGAGTCATAGGATTTGTCGTGAGTTAGGTGTGGGACCCCCATTGTCAATTCTAAACCATGTGTAAATGCGGACAAATATCAACTATCGGATCTAAGGGTGGATCAGTCCCCACCATAGATTTTTGAGTGAATGGAGATTTCGAGTCTCCAGGGTTGTTATAAACCTGTACAAGAACAATGAAGGTTCGAAGGCCCGGTATTCATGAAGACCGGGAGATACTCCCTACAACTAGTAGCCACGTTATCACTAGAGGGTGACGACAGAAGGCCACGACCTTGCCATGTCAAATGGTACGAGAGAGGTGAAGCTACATAGAAGCCATGTGGCGAAGGGGATGGCCATTGGCCAATGACGCCCTAAAAACTTCGAAAGGCTATAACTTTCATACCAGATCTCGACTTTGGACAAGATTTTAATCATTGTAAAGCTATCGGTGAGCACATGACGAAGGTGTCCTCGTTCAAGAAATTCATGGAGTTGTAGGAAAGCGAAAAATTTATACCCCCATCCTTTAAGATGATACTTAGGGGGTCAAGTGTGTGACAGAGTGGTATCAGACAAGGAAACAACACTTGGTCTGCTTGGCCTCATGAAAGAGTGGAATAAAATCCTAATAGAAAACCTTTAAGGGGCAGGGCACCCTACCCTACCCCTCTGTTAAATATTACTTAATCTTTACTATTGAAAGGAATGAACCCTTCTGTTGTTTTTACATGTTTTAAATATGAACCAAATATTTTTTTTATATGTGGAATAATGAAGCTAATTTTACCTTACAAAATTCCCTGTGTTGTTCATAAAAATTTAGGGCAGTTGACTAATAAAAAATGTTTTTATCAGCACTCAAACAGTTAATGGACAACAAGGAAAGCTACAACGTAAATAATGGTGACACACCATGGGTTGGGAGAAAGATCCCATAATAGAGAAGAAGAATATGATGAGAGGAGAGTGATGGATACCCCTCTAGATTTAGCTGAAACTATAAGAAGCCTTATGGCAGAATTACAAACTTGTAAGGAAGACAATGAAAGGTTGATAAAAGAACAAGAGAAACAAAGTGAAATTAATGCAGTACTGTTGCAAATCCTATCAACCATACAAAGGCAGTTGCAATATGGGCCAATGTCGAGTAATTTGGACTGACATAATATTAAGAAAAAAAAAAGTTCACCTGTTATACAAAAGAATGGACATGAAAATAGAAACATAAGAAGAAACACCTCAAAGAAGGCCCAACATGGAGCCAAGAAGCATGCTAACATCGAATGTTCACCCAAAGAATCCTCTAGTGAGGAAACTGACAATTCCAAGGAATTGTCTAGCAGTGGGACTAGTTCACCTTTTTAGGGGAGAAGAAAAAGGAGAAAACAAGCTAAGAGCCATGGCCCTGAAGAGTTTAAGAAATCCAAGCCACCTAGTTTTGATGGGGATATTAAGAAGGGGGAAGAAGCATAAGATCCCACCACATTTGCCTTCCCCTCCCCTCCTTCCTCTTCCCCTACCCCATCCATCTGTTCTTTCTATGCCACTACCTCGCACCTCCTTTCCTACGCATCCCATGGCGTAGGTCGAAAGGTGGTGGGTCCCTCCCCACTCGCTAGTTCCCTGCCCCTCCTTTCCTATACGGTCTACGAAGCAGGAAGATAGGTGGCGATCCCCATCAAGCAAACCGATAGGCAACAGGCTGGCCTATTTCTTATCGATTGTGTATGAAAGGATGGGCAGGTGAGTGACACAGGAAGGAGGGAGGGATGAGATAGGGTAAGGGGAGGGAGGGAGGGGAAGGGGAGAATGAGGCATCAGGAGAAGGAGGTAGTGGGGTGAGCAGGGAATATTGGTTGGTGGCCACAGGGGATGGACAATTCTCGGAATCACCCTCCCCTCGTTTGCATTTTCTTTTCTTTTTTTAATATTTGGTTGTATTTTTTTGTTTATTATTATTATTATTAT
>JASDQU010409136.1:0-10602 GCA_032191745.1 Picea mariana | reverse complement strand
TGATGGGGGACCTCAACGCAATGGATACCATTGCTTCATAAGGAGGGAGGATTGATCCATATGGATATCAGTGGCCACTCACCTTTTCCAACTGGCTCAAAACAATTTTCCAACAATTTTGTCAATTTACTATTTTTAGCAGTTTTAACTTTCAGGGCCATTTTGAGGGCCCAAATGAAGGTTTTTCGGGGTCGAGATCCTCAATGATAACTAAAGGCATGATTGAGCCCCCAAAATGAATCTCCTCAACAATACCTTTCCACCAGGCTATCACACGCCTAAAATGGAGATCGTATGCAAAAGTTACGACCCTGGGATGTTGATGTACTAACTTACCCAAACGGGGCCCACATGACTTTTGGCGCTTCATCTCCTAGGGTTAGGTTTTTGGATTTCTAGGGTTTTTGGAATTCTTTGTTATTTTAAAAATGCCTTCAAAGCCTCATTTTAATCTTCTTCTTATGAATGTGCACTACCATCGCATCTCTTCTCAGAGATAAGCTGCCACCATTCTAGCAAGCTTGTTTCCACTGCATTTTATAGTTTCAGCTTATTTCGTTGTTCAATAAAAAACCAGTTTTACTGTATCTCTGTTATTGTGTGTTAAGAACCTATTAATAATCTATATTCAGTTCATTCTTCTCATAAAATCTAGATCAATGGTATCAGAGCGGTCTGCTCCTTGTCGTCTTAATGTATGTCCCCAACAAGGTCGAAGTACAAAGAGTTGGGTCTCGAGCTTGTTTCTCTTGAGGAAAGAAGCTCTCACATGCCCAAGAGACCTCCCATGGCAGAAGAAAAGAAAGAGGATGGGATAGGAGATCCTTTCAAACTGTTGATTGAGGAATCCCTCATGCAACAGTGGAACGAGATGATGGATAGTTTCGCACAA
This sequence comes from Picea mariana, assembly GCA_032191745.1. Lineage (NCBI taxonomy): Eukaryota > Viridiplantae > Streptophyta > Pinopsida > Pinales > Pinaceae > Picea > Picea mariana. Next base: position 9,710 of record JASDQU010409136.1, on the reverse strand, counting down.
ATCCTGCGGCGACTACCAATAGGCGACGCATCTTCTTCGACTAGAGGTGTCTCCCCCTTCAAGGTACAAATAAACTTTGATATTCCTATATTTGAAGGTCAGATAGACACAAATGTTGTAGAAAAGTGGTTGAATCTACTAGAAGGGTATTTTTTTTCCATAACTTTTCAAATAAAGAAAAGATTACTTTTGCGCTCCTCAAAGTCGTTCCCCATGTCAAATATTGGTGGAAAACTTTCTGTGAGTGAAAGGAAACAGAGGAAACCTCATTATTTTCAGTCACGGCCACCTAGGAATCCTTCAGGGATGCTATTAAGGAACAATACTACCCTATCAGAAGTTATGACGACCTGTATACCAAATGGACCACACTGCGGCAAGAAAGAGACCAAGCATTGCTAGATTTCACAAATATCTTCCATACCTTGTGCACCAAGTTGGGTATAAAAGATTCGAAGCGACATCTCGTGCTCAAGTATCGTGGTGCTCTGCATAGATACATCCAGACCGAAATGTAATTTCTGGACATCTCATTCTTGGGCGTTGTTAGGGTCCTAACCCACACATAGGTAGCTTAATATATTCAGATGTAATAAAGGTCAATATTAATAAGGCCTTTCAATAAAATAGAATAAGGCGGATGTAAGAAGACCTAATAGAAGCTTCCACTTCTAGAAGGATCTTCCTCTAGATGCTTCTCTTGATAGACATTTTGTATAAATAAGGGTCGAGGGTATGAAAACCCTATCTTGAAGATTATTGTAACAGAGTGTTGCTCGATTAGAGGTTGCCCCCTCGAAGAGGCCTGTGAACATTGTTTTTTGAATCAAAGTGTTATTTCTATTGCTATTCTTATATCATTTATGTGTTATTGTGGAGATTATGCTGGATATTTTACTATTATTCTTCCATTTCTAGCATTTTATTTCTATTATGCATATTTTATATATCTGGTATCTTGCAAGTGGCTACAGAGCATTTTCCTTGGAAGAAATTGTGGGAATTTTTTTTCAGGGTAGAGACATATTCCGACGTCTTTAAACCACAGAGATTTGTTGTTACGTGCATAAAACCGCGATTGAGGGATTTATACATGCAATAAATACAAGTGGTTCATAAGCGCACATCTGTTGGCCACCCTTGTAACCCCTGTTGGTACCCCTTCGAGTGGTAGCACATCAGACAGCACCTGTGTATGGATCGGCCTAGATTTCCTGAAGCACTCTTTAAATAAACCTATTGGCCACTGGACTACTATAGTGTCACCGAGAACAACACTAGGGAAGATACTCTCTAGTACCTGGGTAGTCGGGTCGTACGGCTAAGGGTACGATCTATCCTCCTTAGTTAGTGCCATGAGATATTGGGCCGAGTACTACTATTGGACCCTGCATGTATATCAGAGAGCTATAGCACAGGGAAAACCCTTGTCTGTAGAACCCTTTAATACCTAACCCTTGGGGGACAGAAACATAAATGAATTAAAAATAGACTAGATCTATTGTCGTGCAACTGTGTTTGGGTTGCCAAGTAAATACACATCTCTTTCTGGTTAAACATTTGGGGATTTCATCACTGTCGTATTCTTCAGACTGGAGTATAACTCCGCAGGTTAAAAAAAAAAGTCTGGAAATTTTTTCACCATTATTTAAGACCTATTCCATTGGATTCATCTCTCTGCCCTTATCACTTTCATCCATATCATTTTTAGACAAAAATTTTTACCCCACCCGCCCCTTTTCAATTCACCCATCCTGATGACCCATACCCGTAGCCAAGACCTGGAAGCTTGCTTCAACACCATGAAATCTGGTTTCCTAGAAACCCAAAAAGAAGTAAAACAACTCAGTGCTACTGTTGCCTCCATAGATTTGTCCATCAATGCTACCATAAGTACAACCATGTAATCCTTAATGGAGGAAGTCAAACAAGAACTTACCACCCATCTTGAATCTATCTTTGCAGAAATCTGCACCAAATTGAAGATCCCTATAGATGACCATTTCTCTGAAGCACATCCAAAGAATGAAGGCGAAACTTCCTCCCATTCCCATACCTTTCAGTCCCATCACTTTCAATGTGACATACGCCTTCCACCAGTGGACATGACCAAATTTGATGGCTCGGACACCACTGGTTGTGTAACCCAAATGGAACATTATTTCTCTTTATATGACATTACCGATGACTTGGCCAAACTTCGGTATGGTGTTCTCCATGTAGATCAAGAATGTTGGCAATGGTGGCAATGGAGAAAAACCTCTCGTCAAGGGTATATTGCTTGGACCCAATTTGTGACTGAGATTTATGAACGCTTTGACATGGAAACCAACCATTTGGGCCATTTAACAAAGTTGGAGCAATCTGGAATAGTAGAAGACTTCATAGCTTCCTTTCAACGCCTGGCTTTTCGAACAAAGGGCATGAATGATGCTTTCTTTTGAGAGCGTTTTATTAGTGGCCTCAAGGAGGAGATCCGGGCCCATGTCCTAATGGCTCGACCCTCGACTTGGGTGGAGGCTACTAAAAGAGATAAAGAAGCACAACAGGTGGTATAATCTCAAAACTGAAAACCCCCCTTTATCCCTTGCCCTAAACCCGTCACTCCCACTACTCCCTCCGCCCCATTAAAAATCAAAAAATTGACCAGGGATGAAATGGCTGAACGCCAACTCAAAGGCCTTTGTTATAATTTTGATGGCAAATATTTCCCGGGCCACAAGTGTAAGGAACAAAAGCTTTTTATGGACATCTCTGAGGACATTTCATAAGAGGATGTTGAAACTCCCCTTTTTTCTGAGTCACTTGAAATCACTGACATAACCCCTCCCTCAGACCCTCTCGAAGTAGAACCCATCATTTCCCTCAACACTCTCACTGGTTTTTCTTCTCCCCAAACCCTCAAGTTAATCAGTTACATCAAGCATCGGAAAGTCATCATTCTAGTTGATAGTGGAAGCACCCATAATTTTATTCATCATCGCATTGCCCAAGAAACTCATTGTTACATCCATGTTGTCAATAATTTCCAAATCATGATTGTCAATGGTAGCTCCATGAAATGTGGAGGGCACTGTGAAAATGTGTGTCTCCAAATCGGTGACTACCACCTAAAATCCCATATATTTTCTATAGACATGGGTGGTTGTGAAATTATGTTGGGTATTGAATGGCTAAGAAATTTGGGTCCCATTCTCATGGATTCGACCAGGAAGGCCACCAATATAAATTCTAGGGCATCATTGTTGGTTCACCTGAGGTCATTAGTTCCCATTGCATGGAAAATCTACTCAAAAAAGGTCATTCTAGTGTCATTGCCCAACTCCATGCCATTCAAGCAACAGAAACACCCCCGGTGCCGCATGACCTCCAAGCTCTCCTTTCTAAACATCAAATGGTATTTTCCACTCCCCAAGGCCTCCCTCCTTCATGCGGTGTTCATGATCATTCCATTCCCCTTATACCCGGAAGCCTTCCTCCCAATATCCATCCATATTACCACCCCTTCTCACAAAAAAATGAAATTGAGAAAATGGTCCAAGAACTCCTTAAGGCAGGCGTTATCCGCCCTAGTACAAGCCCTTACTCTTCTCCTGTAGTCATGGTCTTGAAGAAACAAGGTTCTTGGAGAATGTGTCCTGACTTCCGTGCCCTCAACAAACTGACCATTAAAGACAAATTTCCCATTCCAGTCATTGATGACCTCCTGGATGAATTGAGTGGCACCCAATTATTTACTAAACTTGATCTTCGCTCGGGCTATCACCGGATATGTATGAAAGAGGCCGACATTCCCAAAATGGCCTTTCGCACTCATGAGGGCCACTATGAGTTTTTTTTCATGCCCTTTGGCTTGTGTAATGCCCCCTCCACCTTCCAAAGCCTCATGAATCATTTCTTTCGTCCCTTTCTCCACCATTTTGTCTTAGTTTTCTTTGATGATACCCTCATCTATAGAAAAACCTGGACCGACCATCTTACTCATGTGGATCAAGTTCTCCATCTCCTCTCCCAGCACCAACTTTTCCTGAAACAGTCTAAATGTGCTTTTGGTGCCTCAGAAGTAGAATACTTGGGTCATCTGGTTGGCAAGGATGGTGTCAGGGTGGATCCAAAAAAGATTGAAGCTATGCAATATTGGCCACACCCAAATACTCTCAAAATCTTGCGTGGATTTCTGGGCTTAACAGGGTATTATCACAAGTTTGTTAAGAACTATGGAAAGATTGCAGCACCTCTCACTGCTCTCCTCAAAAAGAACTCTTTCACTTGGACTCCAACTGCTACTCAAGATTTTCAAACCTTGAAGATGACCATGTGCACCACTCCAGTTCTGGCCCTTCCTGATTTCACAAAGACCTTTGTGTTGGAATGTGATGCCTCAGGGAAAGGAATCGACATTGTCCTTATGCAAGAGGGTTGACCTTTGGCCTTCACCAGCAAGCAACTGTCTGAAAGGAATCTAGGCAAACCCATTTATGAAAAGGAAATGTTGGTTATTCTGCATGTCGTTGAGCTATGGTGCCCTTATCTCTTGGGCAACGCTTCCAAATCAAGACCGACCATCAAAGCCTCAAGTACTTTCTGGAACAACTCATTTCCTTCCAGGAGAAACAAAAATGGGTGATTAAGATATTTGGTTATGATTATGAGATCATTTACAAGAAGGGAAAATACAATGTAGTGGCGGATGCACTGTCCCAAAAATATGAAGAAGAAGGATCCCTTTTTTCTCTTTCCTTCATTGTACCCGATTGGCTCCAAGTTGTGCGATAGGAATGGCTTCAAGACCCCAAAAGTTCACATCTCATCCAGCAATTGCAGAGCAAGGCTCCGACTCCCCCAGGGTACTCTTGGCTATAGGATGAGCTTTGATACAAAGGCCATTTGTATTTAAGTAAACAATCAAATCTTAAATCCACGGTACTTTCTGAGCTTCATGCTACACCCACAGTGGGGCACTCAGGGTTCACCAAAACATATGACAGAATCAAGCATTCTTTTTTCTGGGATGGTATGAAATAGGACATCTATAATTTTGTAGCTGAATGTGAGGTGTGTCAACGCAACAAGGGAGAAATAGTCAAATCTTCGGGCACACTACAACTTCTTCCGATTCCACTAGCTATTTGGAAGGATATCTCGATGGACTTTATTACCAGTTTACCCAAATCAGGGAATAAATCAGTCATAATGGTGGTTGTGGATTTCCTTTCCAAGTATTCTCATTTCTGCGCTCTTCAACACCCATTTACTACATCCATGGTGGCTCAACTTTTCATGGACCAGGTCTTCAAGCTTCATGGCATGCTGCACTCTATTGTTTATGATCGTGACCCATTTTTCACAAGCAATTTTTGGCAATAACTGTTTAAGCTCCAGGGCACCCAATTACATCTCAGCACAGCTTATCATCCCCAGACTGATGGTCAAACGGAAGTTGTCAACAAGTGTTTGGAAACATATATGTGGTGTTTTTCTTCTGAAAAACAACATTAGTGGGTTCAATGGCTACCCCTAGCTGAATGGTGGTACAACACTTCCTACCATATAGCTACTCACATGACTCCTTTTGAAGTAGTATATGGAAAAAAGCCACCTTCAGTTCTCTCATACTTACCAGGTACCTCGAAGGTCTAGGCGGTTGACCAAACACTTATAGTTCGAGAGGATATTCTTCATACCCTTAAAGAGAACTTGGTCATGGCACAAAATTGCATGAAGAAACAAGCAGATCAAGGTCGCTCCGAACGTCAATTTGCAGAAGGGGATCAGGCGTTTCTGCGACTGCAACCATACAAGCAAAATTCCCTCAAGGTTGAGCATTTTCAGAAGCTAGCGCCCAAATTTTATGGTCCTTATACAGTTCTCAAATGTGTGGGACAAGTCACATATCAGTTAGCTCTGCCCAGTCAGTCGAAGCTACATCCATTTTTCCATGTTTCATGCTTAAAGAAGGTGATTGGAACTCGGTGCCAAATTCAAACCAACCTTCCTGAGTTAGCGGAAGAAGGATCCATTTGGCTATAGCCAAAAGCAATCTTGGACCAGCGTGAGCATCACCAGCATCAACGAATGATCAAGGAAGTGTTAGTCTAGTGGAAAGATACGAATCCAGCAGATGCCACTTGGGAACCAGCTACCATTCTGCAACAGTTTCCTCATCTCAAGCCTTGAGGACAAGGTTATTTTTAAGGGGGCAGACATGTTAGGGTCCTAACCCATACATAGGTAGATTAATATATTCAGATGTAAAAAAGGTCAATATTAATAAGGCCTTTCAATAAAATAGAATAAGGAAGATGTAAGAAGACCTAATAGAAGCTTCCGCTTCTAGAAGGATCTTCCTCTAGATGCTTCTCTTGATAGACATTTTGTATAAATAAGGGTCAAGGGTATGAAAACCCTAGCTTGGATATTATTGTAACAGAGCACTGCTCGATTGGAGGTTGCCCCCTTGAAGAGGCCTGTGAACATTGCTTTCTGAATCAAAATGTTATTTCTATTGTTGTTCTTATATCATTTCTGTGTTATTGTGGAGATTATGCTGGATATTTTACTGTTATTCTACCATTTCTAGCATTTTATTTTTTTTCTGCATATTTTATATATCTGGTATCTTATAGGCACGACCTACCGATATGCCGTCAAAATCGAGTAGAAGCTCAAACAAAAGATGCGGCAATTTGGGCCTGGGAACCCCTCACAACAAAAGCCAGGAAAGGGCGGCCCCAACCCACCAAACAAAGGTTAGAGAAAAGATGGATAGTATCAAGACAACTAGTCCAAGCCACAAGCAAAGAAGTACACCGGAAAGACAAAGAAAGATACCGGGAAGTGGTGCGACTTCCATAAGAGCCCTTGGAATAACACTACTGACTGCCACTCAAAGCATAAGTCACTGGTGGCTGAAGTGAAAGCCTCTGAATCAGATGCAGATTATGACTCTGAGCCAAAACTAGAAACGGGAATATGGATCATTGATACGGAACCCAGTTCCACCATTTCTACCACCAAGCTCCACCCTGGTGAACCAGACGAGCCAGAAGAAGGAGAGTGCCTCTTCCATTTGCAGATGTGGGTAAAAGGCACCCCGCTACACTTCATCGTTGATAGCGGTAGCCAGAAGAACCTCATCTCAGCAGAGGTCATCAAGTGGCTAGCCCTACCAACAATGTCGCACCCACAACCGTACACCATTGGATGGCTCCGCCAAGGAAGCAATCTCTGCGTCAACCAAGAGTGATGACTGTCATATGGCATCAAGCCCTTCAAAGATGAGGTATTGTGTGATGTTTCTCCTCTCAAAGTTTGTGATGTTCTTTTGGGACAACCTTATTTATGGAAATGTCATGATGTATATGAGTCTAGGCCTCATAGTGTTATTATTACTTTGAACAGAAAATTGTACAGGATACCCAAGGCAGTCTCACCTAGTGCTATTTCCTTGATCTCTGCTAAGAAATGCAGGAAGGTCATCTCTCAGACAGGGAAGTTTTTCTTCTTCATAATTCGCTCTCAGAATAAGTGAAAGATCATAGCCACATCCAGGGTCTCTGCGGCCGTCCTCTACACATAGCAAAAGAAAGTAGATAAGGTCATAGAAGAATACTTTAACATCTTCTCCTCACCTATAGGGGTACCCTTGCACTGCCAGATCAAGCACCCCATCGATCTAACCCCCGGTTCACCGCTACCCAATGGGTCAGTCTATCGTTGCTCTTTGTTAGAGAATGAGGAGATCAAGTGACAGATCTAAGAACTTCTCTAGAAGGGGCACATCCACCCCATCTCATCACCTTGCGGGAGCCCAATCGTTCTGGTACAGAAGAAAGATGGAACCTGGCAACTCTGTATTGATTACTGGGCTCTAAATAAAATCACAGTCAGAAACTAGTACCTGATTCCCTGAATCGATGACCTCCTTGATCAACTCATAGGGGACAAATACTTCAGTAAGATTGATCTAAAGTCTGGCTACCACCAGGTCCCGATAGAACAAACAGATGTATGGAAGACTGCCTTAAAGTCAAAGGAAGGACTTTTTGAATGGTTGGTCATTCCCTTTGGTTTGACAAATGCTCCATCCACTTTCATGAGGATGATGGAAAATATCCTACAACCATTCACCAATACTTTTGTAGTGGTGTATCTAGATGACATTCTAATTTACAGCAAGACTTGGGCTGAACACTTGCAGCATATTCAGCAGGTTCTGCAAACCCTGCGGCAGCACAGTTTATACGCTAACTTGGAAAAATGCTCCTTCGGCATGGACAGGGTCCATTACCTAGGCTACATCATTTATCAACATGGCGTACATGTGGATCCAGCCAAGATCCAAGTCATCCGTGACTGGCCAGCCCCAACAACACTCACTGTGCTTCGGAGCTTCTTGGGCCTTGCCAATTTCTACCGCAGGTTCATGTTGGGTTTCTCCTATATTGCATGGGCCCTCAGCCAAATAGACAGACATGGTGGTAAGGTGAAATTTGCATGGGGCCAGTCCCAACAACAAGCGTTCGATGATTTGAAGCAGTGCTTGTGCTCAACCCTAGTACTTTCACTACTAGACCTGCAACATCCTTTTGAGATAGAGACAGATTCTTCAGACTATGTTGTGGGTTCCGTTCTCACTCAGCACGGCTACCCCATAGCCTATCATAGTGAGACACTATCAGATATTGTCCATAAGTAACCTACTTATGAAAAATAAATGTACTCCATTGTGCAAGCATGCCTCCAGTGGAGACTTTACATTCTTGGGAAGGAGACAGTTATCCACACTGATCATAAGCCTCTATAGTTCATGCAGGCACAAGGAAAATTGCAGAATGACCGCCATCAAAAGTTGTCCACATACTTCCAGCAATTCCACCTCAACATCAAGTATAAAATAGGAAGCACCAATCATGTCACTGATTTCCTCAGCAGACCACCAGTCACATCACTCACCATGGTGTTAGACTCTTGCGGCCATGATACATCTAGATGGCCCCAACTCTATGAGTCAGACCTTGACTTCGCCACCACCTACCAAATGCTGGGTGAAAACACAGTTGTCGATAAATTCCATCTCCAGGATGGGTTGTTGTGTTGTCTAGGCCATATATGTGTTCCATAAAATGAGCGAGCGAAGCTTATCTGGGAAGCCCACTACAGCCGGGTGGTAGGACACTTCAGCGTTGAAACGATAGTGGCGATGCTACAGAAACATTTCTACTGGCCAAAACTTCGATAGGAGGTCAGCAAGTATATCAGGTCTTGCACTGCCTGTGCTATTTCCAAACCAACCACTAAAAAACAGGGCCTGTACACCCCTCTTCCTTCTCTTGACATGCCATGGGAATCCATCTCAATGGACTACATGTCAGGCCTCCCATCTGTTGATTAAGGTTGGTTTTCATTGATTTCAACCCTTGAAGAAAGACCCGTAGCACAAAGGTTTGGGTAATGGACCCAATAGTGTTTGATGTAAATATGACTCATTAATGTTTTGTCATGGTTGATAAGAAGTAAATATGGATGAACTCCAAAGTGGTCCCCTTATGGTGAAAGCTCTCACGGGAAGATGTTTTGTGGAGTAAGCGAACACATGCTTAATTGTGGAATAACGAGATGAAGGAAAGTGATTTTTTCAAGGAAAATATCCTAGATGGATAGTTCTTGTCATGTCATTTCTAGTGGAATGTGGAACGTCACATAATTCC
>JASDQU010409133.1:0-10772 GCA_032191745.1 Picea mariana | reverse complement strand
CACTTATCTTCATCAGAAATCTTAATATCAATAGATAGTAGCATACTTACTACAATATTGAATGCATTCATATCCTCTTTCACCGAGTCTCCATATTTCATCCTTAGGTTATATAGATTCTTCTGGAGGAACAATTTGTTTACGAGGGACTTTGACTGATATAAAGCCCCTAACTTATCCCATAAATCCTTGACTATAGCTTCCCTTGATACATTCAGTAATACTAAATCTGAGAAACATAACTGGATTGTGCTCTTCTCCTTCCGATCCAACTTTTCCCAGTCTTCTGCTGACGTTCCTGTAGGCATAGTACCTGGATCCACAACAATCCACTGATCTTTGTCCACCGACAGATCTTCCATATTGAGCTTCCACAACTCAAAACTTTTCCCATTAAATTTCTTGATCTTTATTTTCAAATTGCTCACCATTTCTTTTCACCTAAAGAATCGATACCGCATATCTCCCACTGTAACAAGGTTTACCACAGACCCAAGCCAACACCCCCAATCACAAAGGAATCCCCTTAAAGCCAATAATTTATCTGATACCAAATGTAGATATTAACCTTGTATAATAAATTATTGCAAATAGATTCTTAAAAAAAACAAAAAAGATACAATGGAACACACACACATTACATAGAGATTTTACCCTCAAAACCCAAACCGGGAAAACAAACAACCTTTTTAGATTCGCACCTCTAATAGTCTATTCATCATATCTTCATTGTTTAGAATACAATGCATATATAAGATCCCGCAACATCCAAAACCCCTAATCCATTGAGCCAAATTAGTCAACAACCATAATCCGTTAATCAGAATTATAAAACCATAGGCAAAAACCACGTGTCGAAAAACCCCTTGCAACCCCCCCTGCAATTGGTGAAACACAAACACTAGGTATAGTCATGCAAATAATATAACACATACCCAAAAAATTTCGTACAATTTGTTGAACAATTACAAGGCATAAACAGTCGATTGAACTATAGTACCCTTTAAGGAAAATAGTAGTCTTAACGTAAAATAAAAAAACAACAAGTAGCATAACTAATGTGAAATGGGTTTAGATGGGCCTAGGTATGCATATTTCCCTAGCCTTTTGTCTTCATTTTTTGGCATTGGCTTGTCATTGCCTTCCTTGAAACTTGGGCTAGTGTTGGTGCTAGCTAGATCAAAGTGATCCCTAACTTCCATTGTTCCTTCGCCAAAATTGTGATCCCAATTAGTGACCTTGAAGCTCGACCCAAACACCAATCGCCATAATAAAATAAATTTACCCTCAAGCCTCAAAATCCTATATTTTTCCCTTGGTTGTTGAATCTCTTGCTGTTCTAGATTTGTTGCAACCAAATTTTTTTCCATCTAGTAAAATTCCTTCTCCTAGAAGACCTTTGTATCCCATGATTGAGAGAAACCTATGTCCATCACCCAATTTTCCATCTCATTTTCAATACTATTTTTGGATATAAGCTTCCTCTTCTTTTTTACCCCATCATCTCTTCGACCTTCAATTTAGTGTTGTTAGATGTTTCCTCATAGTATCTCTTTTGAGCCAACAATGCATTCTTCTTTGCCCCAGTACCCTGAAAACCAAGTTTTTCCTTTCCTTTATCTTGTGCTTGGCTCTTGGTTTTCCTTTTGGGCCTCAGCTTAGGGACATTGAGCTCCTCTGAGTCAGAAGTATGATCTCCTTTGTTACCAGGGTCCATCATCCGTGCTTCCCTCAAGTCTTCTCCAAAAATCCACACTGTGCATACCCCTGACCACTCTTGAACTCGCCCTGGAACTATATCAGCACCACCCCCTTTGCTTCACCTTGAATTATCTACCTCTCTTGACAAGCATTCATTTTTTTACCCTGTCCTTAAAGTTACACTCTTTTCCCAAGTAGCTCCCGCTGTAAAAGGAGATGGGCCAACTCCTTCACCAAAATGTGGCTGAGCATTCAACAGAGGGGTCGTTGTTGAAAACACAACTTTGTTCCGCTCACAAGTGTGAAACCCTCGCAAAAGAAGACCCAAAATCTAAGAATTGTCAAAAACATCAGTGTCAGGACAAAGACCTGAGCATGCGTACCCAACCATGGCGTCTGCAGAGCATAACCAGAGCATTTTGCAGAGGTGTCATCCTTGTTTTTGTGTTTCTCCTTAAAATGCACACAACCACCTTGTGCCATGATCTCACTCAAGTGTTGATGATCATTCATTGTCGTGGTATGGTTGATCTTAATGTGATAGTATGTTTGACCTCTCCCACCCACAACCCCTTCATCCCTGAATGTCGTGCTCTAGTTCATTCCATAAAACACTTGTACTATCCCACTATCAACCTTATCGTCAGTGACGAGACTCACCGCTCTTCCCATGCATGTTATTTATCATGCAAACGCCCTATGCCCTATGCCCTTTAGGTGGCAGGGTTGTCCCTTCACATCACTATCACCCAATTTGGGGGTTGCTTTAATTGACTGTTATATTCCTCTTAGTTTTCATATGTTACTTCTTGTATAAATCCTAGATCTATCCATTGTTTTATCCCTAATTTTAACCTATTTATAACCTACTCAAAGAGCTAAAATATATTGTTGTTGTAACTTCTTTACTATTCTAAATTTTCATTTTTATTAGGAGTTTTTACAATAAAAATTAGTAATTTTAATATTTTCACTATTTGGGGATAATTTTGCATTATATAGTAATTTTATAAACCCTATAAATAACGTTAAAGTAAATTAAACTCAAATATGTAATTTACCTTGAGTAACTGCCTAATCCATATTTGTCCATTATATCTTATTGGTGGTAAACTGGGTAGCTACTTAGGTGACCTTAGACTTGATCTCATCTTGCCTTAGGGAACCCTAGGGGCTATTAACGAAACTTCCATTGTGTTGGATTCATCCTTTCACTAAAATGAAGGAATTTTTTTTGTCTAGGTAACAATGGGAACACTTCTAATGTTCCATTAGTCTTTGTACCTCGTGAAGTTGTAAAGCTTTTGTACCGAGGTGCAAAATTGTGTGATAATAGTCCCTTAAAGTACCATGGGAAAATAAAATAGTGAATCACTAACCTACAACCAATGACCACCTCTATTGTATTCCATCGTAACAATATAGTATTATCAAATATAATATTATCAATTATCAGATTAGTATGGGACTCCACCCTTGTGAATTCTTTTGTTATTGTACATCAAATCAGTGTGGGACTCTACCCTATTAATTGTATTTAATTATCTAAAAACCAAAATAGTATGGACCCACTCAACGGACTTCCTTTCATTGTCGATTATCAAAACAATAAAGATCCACTTAAAGGATTTTCTTTCTTTCATTATCAATTAGTCAAAATAGTATGAATATGATCTAGGGTTTGTTTGTAGACGTGAAAGTCCATAATGATGACATTCATTCCAAAACTAGGATTCAAACTAAATGAGTCTACTTTACAAAGAAACAATTACACTCTGTACATAATCATATTATGAAATAGAATAAATTTAGGCCACCTATAAATTGAAACATAAAAGGGAAACAAAGAAATAATGCATTGTTCCAATTTTATTGTTGAAGAAAATTGGCTTCAATCCCTAAACAACAAACTACTCCTAAGAGTCCCTTCTCCCAATCAATAAAACTCCAGTGGTGCTAAGTGTCCCTTCTCCCATTCAATAAAACTCAAGTGGTGATGATGATAATAGAGTTAAGGATGAAATCATATTACATCAATTTGGATGTTTGAGAACTAGTCTACCCTCTCACATTAGTATAGCCTCTTCTTCACAACCCCTCCCATTTTCTACAATCCTCTTCTTAACGACCACATATCACTTTGTTGACCAACTTTGAATTCAACCATGTAACTCCATGGATTCTCAACTATTTTTCTTCTTGATTATGGATTTTATTATTACAAATATGAGGAGATACATGACGAGAAAAAAACTATTTTGTTATTTCTTACAACCGTCGACCTCTAGCCTTAAGTTACCTTTCACAAGTCTATTAAAGCTAATTTTGAATTATGCTTCCCTAGTGGGATCCCATGTGTAAATAAGTTATTGGGTATCCTAAAGTTCGTCCTTCCTTGGATTTTCCTCAAACTAAAGGTGTTCAAATGTTTTTAATTAATCATATTTTAATATTGGTTTTTATTAGGTGTTTTAATATTTTTAATTAATTGTATTTTAATATTACTTTTTTATTAATATAAAAGAATTGTGGAAAATTTTCAAACCTAAATCAAATATCCTTAGAAAAATATTTATTAAGAAATTTTAATATATATTATGTCTAATATAGTGAGATTCATAATTTTTATGTTAAATATAAAGTTATAATATAAACGCATTATGAATTATTTTTTTAACAAATAATGGGAAGAAAAAATAGTATTTTTTATTTTAAATCTGATACATTACAATAAAGGTATTCCATCTAGAAATGTTTTTTTGTGACTTGGTGTGTCCAAATCGTTTTACCACCAATGGTCATGCAACAATGTGTTGTCTCAGTCATAGTGGCTTGACCAGCATGTTCCTACTACAACCTGACTACGCCTTTTAACTCAAAGTATGCCCACAATTTCGCCTTGAGCTATAATAGTTAGATATCATACCATTGCCTCAAACATTCCCAACACTATTTAGTTAGTTTTACAACTTAGGCAACATAAGTATACATGAAATAACAACATTCAACATATATTGAACATCTGCAGTATTTAGCATATGTGGATGGGAGACACTCAAGTGTAGTGCCTAACACCCTTATTCATGTATATAAGAATCTTACATATAATACAATGGGGGAGCTCAACCATTACCTACAACTCAATTACAAAGTGTATAAAGAAACTAAGGCAAGATACCTTATGCCAAGTCTGCGTAACAACATTACCCACTGACCCTTGAAGAGTTCGTAGGCATGCCTCCTACAGGTCCTATCCTTGTCTCTATCACTTACCCATTCTAAGTTGACTTGTAGTGCCAAATCCTTGAACATCACTATTGCAAATCCCTTTGGTGACTCTTGCGACTTGTTTGCTTCCTTGATGCCTTAGCACAATGAGGCATCCACTTACTTATACGAGCTTTTCCTTTCTCTAGGAAAGTCGTTTTGCATCAAGTGGACCCAAGTTCACCTCAAGCCAATGTCCGCTAAATTGTTCCCTCCACACTAGGTCAACATCCAAGTCACCTAGTCAAGCCATCCACCCAAGTCATCCATTCCCAATTTATCCTAAGTGGGCCAACTCATCCAATCCATTTCAAGTTTGTCAAAGGAAAATCCCATCGTGCCCAAGTGCACCTAATGCATACTTTCCCAATGGATGCATGCCGAATGGAGTATGCCTGACGAGTGCGATCCATGATTGTGATCTGCGTCAGCTTGTGCCCAAAGGCACCTCAATCACTCGTCACAACCCCCAAGTGTGGATCACCTAACTCCATCGATCCGTATAAGTATTAGCACTCTAAATATCATCAAGCCTCTAGCCAACTTGTGTGCCATGCCACACATGTCTATGAACAAGGCTACCTGTTGCAACCTTACTTCATTTCTTAGGCAAGTCCACTCAAATCATTTGGTGCATCCAACTTGTCTCTGTCTATGAAACATGCTATCTATATATAGCATGTCCGAGTCTATCATTAGTGCACCTTGTCTGTCCACAAGTGCGCTCAAGTCCCTCTTTCTTCAATATTTCTAGCCAACGGGCCAATATTTTTGTTCAACACGCACCTTGCCATTTGGACAAGGCTATCTTCCATCGCACACCTTGCCAACAAGCCAAAGTGACTTAGCCATCCATGATAACCATCTGCAGCAAAAGTCCCCGATGCCACTCTAGGAGAGGGTCTTACATCCTTCCCCACTAAAAATCATTTTTTTCCTCGAAAATCTCCTTAATAACCTCCTATCCTCAAGTGACCATTTGAATCCTTGCATCCATGGATAATAGACACCCAAATCTCCATAAGGTTCAAGCCAATGCAACTTCCCTTTTTCCACTCCATGAACAAGTTCTTCTTTGCCCAATTCTGTCACTAATGCCTCTAGTTGTTATTTCATTTTATTGTAGTGATTGAAATATGATCTATCATGACTATCATTGTTCCATACAACTAAATTTTGACCTTCACCAAGAAGATCATCCAAAACATCCAAGTGTTGGACCATCCCAACCTATTGTTCCATCCATACTTCAACCACCTTATCATGCTTCCACACACTAAGCTCTCCCATGCCTTGAAATATTTTGACGATCAATCCAACTATCATGTCAATTCCATGAGTAATTTCATCCCCATGCCCAAATGAATACTTTTCCATCTATATTTTAGTCATCTTGTCTAACCTTAAAGGACCAAGGAAAAATCAACACTTTTTTCCTATCACCATCAAGTTATCCTTCACAACCCAACATTTTGTCTGTAGATTTTAACCTTGTACAATTAATTACTACAAACATATTCTTAATAAAAACATAAAATATACAATGGCACACACACATTACACAAATATTTTACCCTAGAAACCAAATCAAGAAAACCAACAACCTATTTAGAGCCGCACCTCTAATATTTTTTTCATCATCTTCTTCATTGTTTATATATATATTATATGATCTTGCGACATCCAAACCCCTAATCAATTGAACCATATTATTCAACAACCTTAATTCCTTAACTGGAATTAGAAAACCATAAGCAAAAACCATGTGCTGAAAAACTGCCAAAAATAAGCACAAAAAAATGCCAATTGTTTTTTTTTTTCGAGGGCTCTTCCCCCGAACCCCTAATAGGGGGGTCCCCACTCCCCTTTCTCCCATATCAATGTACAATACATGGGATCAATTTTTCAAATAGTATAACACATACCCAACATTCTCCCACTTGTTGTTTTCTTTGCATACATGGGTTTACAGGATTACACAATCAACAATCCATGGTAGAAATGCCCATAGATCCTCTACACCAAGAGAAATTATCAGTGCTCACATATTTTTCTAATGAAACTACAATATTCTCCAAAGTGTCTTCTACCATCAACAACACCTTCTTGTCTTCTACCATGTCTCTCACAAAGCGATATTGGACATCAATATCCTTTGTCTTTGAATCATAACTCAGGTTCTTCGCTAGAAAAATTGCACTCTGACTATCACAATTTATCCTTACAACTTGTTGTACCAATCCAATACCTGAACAAAATATTTCTAACCATATTGCTTCCATTATTGCATGAGTGGCTGCCATGTATTCAACTTATGTAGTTGAGAGTGCCACTACAACCTTTCTTATCCTCATCCAACTGATTGTTCCTCCAAACAGGTTAAGCACATACCCACTTGTATATCTTCTATGATTTATATCTCCAACCCAATCTACATCAACAAACCCATATATTTTCAATACTTTGTCCAAACTTGGTCTTCTTTGGTAGAACAATCCATAACTAGTAGTTCCACGCAAATAACTAAAAACCCTCTTTACAGTTGTCCAGTGCTCCTTCCCTAGTTTTGACATATACCTTCTCAAAACTCCCACTGCATGTTCAATGTATGGTCTAGTAAAGATCATTGCATACATCAAACTTCTAACTGCACTAGAATACAAAACACAAGACAAGTCATCTTCCTCTTCTAGTGTCTTGGGACATTGATTCACAGATAACTTTACACCTATAGGAATAGGAAGCCTAATTGGTTTACATTCTTGCATATTAAACCTATGCAATATTGTCTTGACATATTTCCTCTGATTTAACCAGAGATTCCTGTTTTCCCGATCTCTTTTAATTTCAATGCCCAAAATGAAATTTACAACACCAATATCCTTCATGTCAAATTTAGAGGATAACTGATTTTTCACATCCAAGATAATCTCCTTATTGTTTTCTATCAACAACATATCATCCACATACAAGACCAAATAAATAATATGATCCACGATTAATTTGAAATACACATAGTGATCCACTTTGCTTCTTATGAATCCAAGTCCCAACATGAAAGTATCAAATTTTTGATATCACATCCTTGGTGATTGCTTTAACCCAAACAAGGACTTTTTTAGCTTGCATACTAGCTCTTTCTTTCACTTTCTTTCCCTTCACAACAAACCCTTCTGGATGCTTCATGTATATTTTTTCTTCCAGATCCCCATGTAGGAATGTTGTCTTCACGTCCATCTATTCTACATCAAAATCAAAAGAAACAACAATAGATAAAATAAATTTAATATAAGTTAGCTTGGCAATAGGAGAAAAAATTTCACCAAAGTTAATTCTCTCTGCCTAGGAATAACCTTTTGCTACTAACCGAGCTTTTAATTTCTCCACTTTACCTTATGATTTCAACTTCTTCTTAAACACCCATTTGCTGCCAATGGGATTTCTTTCAGTCATAAACTCTACTAGATTCCAAGCCTCATTCTTGTCCAAGGCTTCCATTTTTTCAACCATGGCCTTTTTCTAGCGTTTTCCATCCTCAGAATCAACTAAATCCCTAACAGCTCAAGGATCATAATCGGTAATAAACAAAATGAAATTTGAATGGAAATCAAATGGATTATACCTTTCTGGTTGTCTTCTTTCATGAACCGATATCCTCAATACTATAATATGAGGATCTTCTTCTTCTGATTCTTGTTCTTCTTTAGAGTCTGATTCATTATCCTTTAACTCAAACTCTATTTTATTTGGTTCTTCCTTCCTTTGTAAAACTTCCCGTTTGAAAAAATATTTGATTTCTCTAAATACCACAGATCGACTATACACTACCTTCTTAATTTCTAGGTTCCAAATTGATGCCGCAGGAGTTACGTGACCGTACCCTCGTCGCGCTCTCCCGCTCACAGGATCGTTCAAATCCCTTTCTGCTTCTGAGCTGAAGCGGCTCTTCAGATTCCCAAGTGGAATCCCTGTCAAATGCCCGATCCACAGGCCTTACCTTCACCTGTCGTGGTCTCTGCAAGAACCGCGGTTATCCCTGACTCACTATCGGGGTTTCGGCATTTCCGCTGCCGAGAGTCACTGTACTCTCCAACTCCCAACCTCCGATTCTCCGATGAGCTCTCGGCTCCTACGCGTTAGCCCTCCTGGCTAAGCTTCCACCATATGACCACTGCTCGTGTCCGTGGCCTTACCTCCTTCGCGACTTCGCAACCTCGCGATATCAAACCCTTGATTTTTCGACTCTCGACACTTGATGTGTCGAGGTGCCGATACACACGTGATTTGAATTTTCAACGGTCTCCTATCTCGCTGAGACTTCGGACCTCGCAAGATCGCGAGTCCTAACACCAATATCTCGGGACTCCTCGCGGCAAGATCCCGAGGGCTTCGTGCCACCTGTATTCCACTCGTTGATTTCGCTATGGCCGTGCTATCCTCCAGCTGTCGAAATATCGCTTCCTCGTAACCTCGCGACTTTCGCAACTAAATCCTCGAGTCTTTTCTTGCGAGACTCCGATACGCGATCCCACGTGCGGATCCAACGGTCCTCTTATGATCCGGATCCAAGGGTTGTCCTCCTCCTCGCTCCTTACGTCCTCGCGACTTGTAATACCCAATGCTTGGGCTCTCAACCTGTGACCTCCCAAGTTCGCGAGATCTCTCGATCTCTCGCCACCTGTCCTCCTCAGATGGACAGCTACAAATCTCTCGCTACTTCGCCACCTCGTGTCCTTGTGCCTCATGAATTTGAGCCACCAATGTTTGGGCTTTCACCCTGCGAACTCCCGAGTTCGCGAGATCTCTCCGATCTCTTCCACCTGTCCTACTTAGATGGACGCTCCTGATCCTCTCGCCACTTCACGACCTCGCACCTCGTGACTTTTAATACCCAATCCTTAGCTCTTCCACTCATGAGCTTCTGAGTTGCGAGATCTCTTGATCTCTGCGACCTGTCCTCCTCAAATGGATGGCTACGATTCTCTCACTCCTTCATCGCCTCGTGTCCTCGCGCCTCGTGACTTTGAACATCCAATTCTTGGGCCTTTACCCTGCGAACTCTCGATTTCGCGAGATCTCCTCGATCTCTGCCACCTGTCCTCCTCAGATGGACGGCTACGATCTCCTTGCTATTTCACTGCTTGTGAAGTCGAATGGCTTCCTCTTCCAACTTCCGATGCCCGAGTACCCGATGTGGGTAATCTCGTGACATGTGTCTGCTCCCACGAACGGTCCAGGTCCTCGTTGATATTTCTCTCCTGTTGTTCACGAAGGCTTAACCTCTGTGCAACATCTTGCAAATCCGACGGCTGTTGGGTATCTACCCCANGGCTCTCACCCTGCGAACCCCCAAGTTCGTGAGATCTCTCGATCTCTCGCCACCTGTCCTCCTCAGATGGACAGCTCCAAATCTCTCGCTACTTCGCCACCTCGCGTCCTCGTGCCTTGCGACTTTGAGCAACCAATATTTGGGCTTTCACCCTGCGAACTCCCAAGTTCACGATATCTCCCCGATCTCTGCCACCTGTCCTACCCAGATGGACGCTCCTAATCCTCTCACCACTTCACGACCTCACACCTCGTGACTTTTAATACCCAATCCTCGGCTCTTCCACTCACGAGCTTCCGAGTTGCGAGATCTCTTGATATCTGCCACCTGTCCTGCCCATATGGATGGCTACGATCCTCTTGCCACTTCGTCGCCTCGGGTCCTCGTGCCTCGCAACTTTGAACACCTAATTCTTGGGCCTTTACCCTGCGAACTCCCGAGTTCGTGAGATCTCTCCAATCTCTGCCACTTGTCC
>JASDQU010409130.1:0-10546 GCA_032191745.1 Picea mariana | reverse complement strand
CGCGTGCAGTAAGAGGATAGCAGGCGGATGCCCGCGCCCAGTGAGAAGTTAGGGCGCGGGTTACTTGTTTTGAAGGGTTTTTTGAGGAGTTACTCAGCATGGCTTTGGCTAAGAAGAGGCATGAGTTGGCCTGATGCCAGGTAAGCAGGGATAGTGCAATTTAGGGTTATAACACATATGTAATGTAGGAAGTTGTACAAGTGGCACGACTTCAAGCAGCACCAAAGGAATCACATGTATTAGCAGTGAAGAGGATTTTCAGATATCTTAAAGGAACAAAAGAGTTTGGATTATGGTATCCAAAAGGAAAGGATCTATCACTTATTGCCTACATAGATGCATATTGGGTAGGTTTCAATGATGACCAATGAAGCACCAGTGGAGCAGCATTCTACTTGGGTGAGTGTTTAGTATCTTGTCTAAGAAAGAAACAATCATCAGTGTCTTTATCTACAACCGAAGTAGAGTATATTGCAACAACAAGATGTTGTACATAGGTTATATGGATGAAACAAACTCTGACAGATATACAAGTTGAGTATGATGATCCCATTCCAATCTATTGTGATAATACAAGTGCCATTAATATCTTAAAAAACCCGGTGATTCACTCCAAGACGAAGCATATTCCAATCAAGTATCACTTTCTACAAGAATAGGTTGTAGAGAAGAAAATCATAGTTGAATATGTGAGAAAAAAATAACAAGTGGCAGACATCTTTACAAAACCGCTTCCATGAGAATCCTTTGAGTATCTTCGCCAGAAACTCGAAGTAATTTCTAATCCAAAATGAATGATTTTGAATGCTTATCTTATATGTATTATATTTACACAAGGAAGCACCATAAAGTGGACAATTCATGTTGGGAGACAAGTTCTAGGAAGATTTCAACCAGAGGGAGAAACCCCGTATGGAAAGATACCTTTTCCATTGATGACAAAGGGGGTGAGATTTATCATATGCAAAGGTAAATGCTTGGACAAAGAGAACAGAGGCATGGTTCCAGGGGGAGTGATGGTTAGAGGGGGAGAATGAATGATATGAATTTAGTATTGCATCAGAGTGTTTCCATCAATGTTAAAGGGGGATATTGTTTATTATTTGGGTTGGTTTTTATTGATGTCAACCCTTAAAGAAAGTCTGGTAGCGAATTTTGGTAGCACAAAGGTTTGGGTAATGGACCCAAGTTTGTTTGATGTATAATGGTATGAGTTTTAATAATGGTATGTACTATTCTAGATGGACAATACATTTCATTCCATTTATGGTGGCATGTGGAATGTCAAATAACTCCTCACGGTTAGAGAGTTATGGCCATGTGAAGTTGGAGAACCCTCATGAGTCATCTAGAAGCCCGGAAAGGTCAAAGTAGTCAAAGTGGTTGCAAAGAAAAAATTATTTAAATAATAAAGTGAAGTGATGAGTGTAATATAAGTCAAAGTGGATACAAAAGAAATTATTTAAATAATAAATTTAATGGAGAAATTACTAAGTGGACAAGTGGTTAGAAGTGGGTTAGCCCTAAAATAAGGAAAGTGGTTTAAGATGGTTAGAAGGTAACCCCTTGACG
The DNA here is from genome assembly GCA_032191745.1 of Picea mariana. NCBI lineage: Eukaryota > Viridiplantae > Streptophyta > Pinopsida > Pinales > Pinaceae > Picea > Picea mariana. The sequence continues at coordinate 8,974 of JASDQU010409130.1, read as the reverse complement.
AAGCTACATAGAAGTATAAATAAGAGGCAAGGGTCTCTCATTTTAATCACACTTGAGCATATTGAATATATACAAGTGAGTAAGGTAACCAAATGATATCTAAGGTGAATTTCAGAGGGAAGGTGAAGTAAAGAAGGCTGAAATTCAAGGGAGGATAAATTCTTTTGATGATGCTTTTTAAGGTATGTTATTTACAGGTCATCTCACCATTTCTGCAATAAAAAAAAATTCTAGAATGATTCAGACCACAAAATCTAGAGATCGTTGAGGAAACATATCCAAGTAGTTGTGGTAAAAATTTCATCTTGTGGGTCGTTGTATTTTTGGATTTACAGTATGTGGAAAATAGGGTTTGTGGCTAGTCCTAAAGCTAGTCTAAAACAAGTGTTTCGGGTAAAAATGTCATAACTTCTTCATCAAAGATCCAAATTCAGTAAGACCAAATGTATCAGTTAGAGTACAGTCTTTAGTATTCTGTGTACCATTTTCATATCCATATAAAAAATGTTTCATGCGGGGCACACTCCACAAGTTCTCTCTCTAGAATAATCCAAAATTCAACAAGGTATGCCATTTTTTCTATAACTCTTTTTCTAAGAGGTTCCAAATAGTGAAATATGGAGGAATTGCATAAAAGACACAGAAGAACATTGTGTACAATTTTTAGATCTTTATTTGTTATAGGTACATATTTATGATTATTTTAAGTTATGGTTGTTGACTAATTCAAAATTAGTCATGTGAAACTAAAGTAAAGTTTGATGAAAATGCTAGTCTCTTGTTGTTAAATTTAAGGAAGGTTTGCAGGCATGTGATCATATACACTAGGTCTATTACATAGTTACAAATCAGATTTGGATGATGAAATCGATGAGGGATTTTGGCTGAGGTACATGTTGGGTACATGGTTGAGACAAGTAGTTGATGAGTTGACACATACATGAGGTGTATAGTTGATGATGTTGGTACATCTTGATGAGTCATAGATGATGAGTAATTGATGCATGATTGGTACATACTTGGTACATGGTTGGAGGAACTTGTTAGTCGTATTTTTGACACATGGTTTATAGATGATGTACCATACTTGTCTTGGTATATTATTAGAAGAACATATTGATATTGGTGATGATTATGAGTTGTTGTGTTATGCTTGGTTGATGCACATCTTGGTGATATTGTGAATATGGTTGAGAGTTGTCTTGGTGATTTATCTTGGTAGTAGATCTGATTTGGTTGATAAGATTTATGAGACAGTTTGTTGTGATAGGTTCTTTCGACAGGTTATTGTGATAGGTTATTTTTACAGGTTTGGTGCATGGTTGATGCATTTGTTTTTGGTGCAAGTTGAGGTACATGTTGATGTATGGTACATGTTGGCACAGGTTATTAGTACATGTTGTTACAGGTTGTTTGGTGCAGGTTGATTGGTATAGGTTTACAACTGTATATCTCATTATGACAGTGGTTCTAGATCATTCTACTTATATTTCAGGGTGGTTGGATGGGGAAAGGATAGGTGGTTGTAGCCACCTTCCAATTGTAGACGGTGAACATAGTGGGTTATAGCCTCCTTCTGGTTGTAGCCATAGAATTGGGGAGTTGGATCTTCCCTCAATTCGTAGCCTGAGAAATTAGGGGGTTGGAGCCTCCTTCCAGTTGCAGTTGGAAAATAAAGGAAGTTGGTGCTTCCAATGAATGTAATTCTTAAAGACATATAATAAAAAGCATTACATGGTTTTCTCATGTTTGGGTTTCCATGTAAAAACATTGGTGTACTGTGTATGTGTATGATTTCTCATTTGTTCATTGTTTATTTACTCTACAATTATTGGATGATAATGATACATTGATATAAAACTTGCATTTTATGGTTAAAAATGAATAAATTTCTCTATTATTGATTCATCCCCCCTCTCAGTAATCCAACATTTGACACCATAACTTCAAACACAAAGGATGAAGTTATGGAATATATGCACCGATGCACATATTATTGATTCATCCCCCCTCTCAGTAACTTCAAGAAAGATGCACATTTTTTATGGAAAATATACACTGATATGGCGTAAGCGTCATCTTTCAAAAAGGTTGTTTATCACATATATAGTATTTGTTGCTACCTTCTTATGGATCAATGTTATATATTTTGTATGTATAAAACCACATATCTGCACACACATTCTCTCTTTCATTTACCTTTAAATTTTGTTTTGCTACTTTTTATGCATGAATCATACTATGCCACTTTCAATCATTTTTTAGTAGATATATTGAGTATGGGGAACTCAGAGTGATGGGAAGGGGGAGGGGGGAGGGGACAAATGTGATTCCACCTTCATGTGGTTGGCCTTGTTCAGTAGAGAATAAATTGTTCTTGAAACCAAGAGAAAATTATTCAGGTATTCCATTTTAGTCTTTCTAGAGTCTCGTACATGTTGATATGTCTATTTCTTTATTTAATCAATATTCAATCATATGACCTTTTATTTTCTGATGATTTATGCACGTATTCACAATGGAAATGCAACTAAAAACTAGCTAATGTGTGATGTAGTTTTACAATATCTTGCATCATCGATCTCATGGACACAAGTATTTAGTACTCGGTTTTCCACTTTAGTTAGTGTGTGTACACAGTTGCCAAAGATTCATGTATATTTCAACACTTTACTAAATTCGAGGCACAAATCACCATAGTATACAGTCTTTAGGGTTTACAACAAATCCAGAGTCTTGTAACATGTAACTTGTAAATTACCAACACCATACACAAATGTTTCTTCCTAGGGTGTGTGTTTTTCATCATGCCCTGTTTTCATGCCTTATGCATTCTTTTGCATTTACAAGGCAACTTTTAGACTTTACAGACACTAGAGGGTTTTAGGTTTAAAAATGCACAACTAAAGTATGAATAGATGTAAAATGATAAAATCCAAACTCTACAATTTGAACCACTGAATTTGGAGGTCATATGAGCCTTAGGCGTGCATTTTATAGTGAGATGGTTTTACTCTCCATTTTACAAAAAGTCTTGAATCTTGGTTCAAGGTAGAAATTTTTAGTCATTTTAAAATGCGCTCCATATGGAATATCTAGATTTAGAATGTTATTAAATTAAAACCAAATCTTAAATCACTAAATTTGGATATATATTGAAGCATGGGTGTGCATTTCCATTAGGTCACTTTCTACTATTTTGGTGTCTCAATTTACAAGGTAGATTTTTCTTATTTTACACAACAACTACTTTATGTTTGCAAATGAAATTCTAAAAACATAGACACGTGTAAAATTATCTAAGAAAACCTTAGAAACTTGAATCTCTCACATTTTAGGTGTGTTAAGACCTGGGCATGCATTTTTGAAGCTTGGCATGCATTTTGTACAAATGCAAAAATTACAGTTTAAAAGAAAAACAAGTATTTTTCTAATTCATGTATTGTACTTTAATCTTTCTAGGGTCTCGTACATGTTGATATGTCTGTTTATTTATTTAATTGTTACTCAATCATACTACATTTTATTCTATGATGATTTCTACATGTCTTCGCAATGAAAATGAAACTAACAACTAGCTTATGTGTGATGTGGTTGTACAAGCTCCTTCCTCTTTGAGCTCATGGACAAATGTAGTTAGTACTAATTTTTCCACTTTAGTTAGTGTGTTTGCACAACCACCAATGATTAATGTATATTTCAACCCTTTACTAAATTATAGGCACAAATTACCCTAGTAAATAGTCTTAGGGTTTACAAAAAATCCATGGTCCCATAACTTGTAACTTGTAAATTACCAATACCATACATGGATTTTTATTCCTAGGGTGTGCATTTCATCATGCCCCATTTTCATGCATTTTTTTTGCATTTACAATGTGTCTTTTAGCATTTACACACACTAGAGGGTTTTAGGCTTCAAAATGCACAACTAAAGTATGAATAGATGTAAAATAATGAAATCCAAACTCCATAATTTGAACCATTCAATTTGGAGGTCATATGAGTCTTAGGTGTGCATTTTATAGTAAGATGATTTTACCCTCCATTTTACAAAATTTCTTGAATCTTAGTTCAAGGTATAAGTCCTTAGTCATTTTAAAATGCACTATGAATGAAATATATAGATTTGGAATGTTAGTAACTTCACCCCGAATATTATATCACTAAATTTGGAGCTATATAGAAGCAAGGGTGTGCATTTCCATTAGGTCACTTTCTACTGTTTTGGTGTCTCAATTTACAAGGGATATTTTTCCTCTTTTACACAAAAACCAATTTTATGTTTGTAAATGGAAATATAAATATGTAGACATGTGTAACCTTATCTAAGACAACCTCAGATACTGGAATCACTCAAATTGCAGATGTTTTAAGACATGGGCGTGCATTTTTGAAGCCTAGAGTGCATTTTGCACAAATGCAAAAACTACAGTTTAAAAACAAAACAAGTATTTTGCTCATTCATGTATTCCTCTTTAGTCTTTCTTATTTTATAATAACACAATTTTACCCTCCATTTTACAAAAGGTCTTGAATCTTGGTTCAAGGTAGAAGTCCTTAGTCATTTTAAAATGCACTCCAGATGAAATATATAGATTTATAATGTTATTAACTTCACCCCAAATCTTATATCACTAGATTTGGAGCTATATAGAAGCATGTGAATGCATTTCCATTATGTCACTTTATATTGTTTTGGTCTCTCAATTTACAAGGCAAACTTCGCCTCTTTTACACAACAACCACTTTATGTTTGCAAATGAAAATCTAAATATGTAGACAGGTGTAAAATTATCTAAGACACCCTCAGAAAATTGAATCATTCAAATTGAAGGTGTGTAAATACTTGGGTGTGCATTATTTTGAATCTTGACGTGCATTTCTACACAATGACATAAATTACAATTTAAAAGAAAAACATGTATTTCTTAAGTTTGATTGTTCATTTTTAGATGTGGAGGCTTTAACAAGCTTGAATTGGGGTTTTATGAAACAATAGAAACCCTAATCCTAATCATCTATATCATCATATATCAAGAACATTGTCATCTACATCTGGTGCAACCTATTTGACTTCTTAATCTAACACATCTATCTTTTCCCCATGTCCAATGCAGCGTTCAACAACAATTTGTTTTTTTGTTTACTTTATTATATTGGCGTCGAATCTCCGGTTCATTGTTGAATGCACTTTGGTATTCTGACATAATGTTCCCGCTTTTTCATCGCAACCCTCATAGACTTGGATCTCTCATTTGTTGCCACTCCAGTGGAAGTTTCCCACCATGGCGTTGCCGATACGATGGATCTACCATGCTATATCATTGGACTGTTGATGGACTCCACCCTCTAGAGTGTCACCACTCCAACATAGTCAGATGGCCATAAGGTTGTAATTGATGGAGTTCGTGTCAGATTTTTTATGGTAATTGTGTGCACCTATATCAGACTAACGAATAAAGCACTGGTAAAATGACAACGACTTGGATGATGATGGTTTCTTGAAAAATGACGTGTGTATGTTAACGACAACTCTATGAGTGTCACACTTGCGATGATCTGGTGTGATGAAACTCCGTTTTGTAAAATATCTCCACAACATTGACGTGGTCATTTTTTACATTAGATGTTTGACATATGGGTATGGTTTCTGATCATGCGATGAAAGTCATTATATGAACTACTAGAATTGGGTTCATTAGAATACATACATGAGTCTGTCGTAAGGGAATCAGAACGTCATCGGAAAATGTTCCAAATGTACTAGTGGTAAAAGGATCCACATGCATAATAGTTCCCAAATATGTAATATTGGATGTGGCTAGCCTTGAAATCATATCTTCCAAATTATTAGTTCCATCCTTATTATACTTGATGACTAGATGAAATTGTTGAAAAAAACCCATCCACTTGTAATGTCTAGTTTGTTGAAGCTTACTTTAGGCCTGCAAATACTGCAATGGTTGGTTATTTGTGTGGATAATGGTTTCCTTTCCCATTAGATAGTGCTTCCAATTATTAACAAATTGAACCAGGGCATAAAGTTTCTTATCATAGGTAGGGTAGTTTAATACTCCACCATGAAACATTTCATAATGATAGCATATCGGCTTACCTCCTTGCATCTAAATTGATCCTATAGCATACCCACTTGAATATATTTCCACTTCAAAATTCTTCTGAAAGTTTGGAAATGTGAGAATAGTGCTTAACTAATATCTCATTTTAGCTTTTCGAAATATTTCTATTAATTATTTCCCCACTAGAAACTCTTACCGCTCGTTGTTATGGTGTGGAGTGGGGAAACTACTGCTAGAAAGGATTCTATGAAATTCCATAGGTACTATGATACTCCAACAATTCTCCTAAATTCAGTGAAATTAGTAGGAATTGGCCATTTTATGATGTCCTCCATATTTTTAGTATTTATATTGAGCTCCCCTCCACCTATCAGACACCACAAGTACACCAATGATTTTTGAGCAAACTCACATTTATTGAGGTTAGGCAACAACTAGTGATTTTTCAGAGTCTCTAAAACTTGCATGAGATGTGATATATTCTCCTCTTAGGTAGATATATAAACCAATATATCATCCAAATACATTATAACAAATGAATCTAAATATGGGTTTAATACATCACTCATTAGTCTCATAAATGTATCTTGTGCATTACATAAACCAAATGGCATGACCAACCATTCATGCAAACATTGCTTTGTGTTAAAGGAGATCTTCCAGGTGTCTTATTATTTGACACATACCTGGTGGTATATCGATTTGAGATCCAACTTGGTGAACTATTTGGTATGTTGCAATTGGTTTAACAAATGATCAATCTCGGGCATAGGGTATCAATTCTTGAGTGTAAACTTGTTCAAATATCTGTAGTCGATACACATATGTCAAGTCCCATCCTTCTTGGGTACTATGATGATAAGAGACCCACAAGGTGAAGTGATTGGTGTAATAAATCCATGCTCCAACAAATGTTGCAACTATTTATTCTCTTCATCTACTTCCAAAACAAACTATCTATACAACCCAATATTTAGTGATGGAGAGTCAGGAAACAACTGTATCATGTTCTCCACTCCCCAATTGAGTGGTATCCCTTAGGCTCCTGGAACACTCCTCTGTATTCCTGTAAAAAATGCTCCAACTATTATTTCTTATTTTTAGTACATCCATCCAAGTATGCCTTTACTCTTATTGATTCATCACTTGACTGATTCTCTTGTAAGAAAGTAAAAAAAAAGTACTTCTTACTTGAACTGATCATGTTTTTGGCTTAATTGGAACTTACTAGTGAGATATTCGATTTATCTTTATGTGCATTGATGATGAAATAATTTCCATACTTGATCAAGTAGTATTTAGTTTCTCTCTTCATGAATATTGCATCCCTCGTACACATGTAGGGGCTTCCAAACACTACTCCACATAGGTCAAGGGGTACTACATCTAAATCCAGTTCATTGATAAAATATACACTTACAATAAATTTGATCTTATGTTGTGTCATGACCTCTATCTCTGCATCCTTTTTTAGACACCTCAATGGATATGTGATACGATGATCATGAACCTCCAACCTAAGCTTTCTAACTATATAAACTACTATGATATTGGCTTGTGGATCGAAATCGAATAGAGAATCTACCTTGGTTTTCTTGACCTGGATCTTTATATGGAAAAAAAATTTCATCTCCTTCTCTTACTTGTGACGAAGGCTACTTAGATTCACCTCCTTTTTCACTGAAATGCAGGCAATATTCTCATCCACATCTAAGATTCTTTGTACCTGATTGATTGCATTTTTGGCTACAAGGTTTTTCTTCTTGGCATCCTTCATATGATTCTTAGGGTTCATTTATATATGTTGTTCCCAACACTTTTCTTCAGTGTGACCATCGATATTGAAATGGTTACTTGGATCCTTTCACTAATGTGTAGTGGTTGTTGTCTTCTTGTCCTTACCTTTCTACTTCTTCTTTCCCTCCTTGGAAGAATATTGGTGCTCTCTCTATTTGGAACCACTTGGTTGCCCTTTTTAGGTGGCCTATATTTTCTAGATATTTTTCTTACACACATGCCTCATCAACTATCATGGGCCTGAATAACATCACTTACATTCACAAATGTTTATGTATACCCCCCAAATACTTTAGGAGTATATATGGGTTCTTGGGAGACACACTATGTTACTAATCATATGTTATGACACAAATTTTGGTCAGTTTGTGGAATTATAGAGAAGACATATTAGAGTCCTACAGGCCAAAATTTTAGAAATACATCAAAAGGAAGGTTGGCCAAAAGGATAGACTCCAAATTAGGGTTTTCAAAGGTATGTTCACTTAAAATTATCATAAATTTTGATTGGGATGTCCGATTGAGGTGAATAAAAATCCATTGGGAAGAGAAAACAGAGAAGATTATATGGGGAAATCTATTATAACTATTTGAGATCATTATCCTTAATATACCGAGGTCGTAAGTTGAGGGTTTGGGTTAGAACTTAATTAAAAATCAATGGAAATACCTCAATTTACAAGAGATGAAGATACAAATGAAGTTAATACTATGGAATGGTTGAGGTTGGTAAAGGAATATGATATGACTTCTTCAATACAAAAAAAAAAAAAAAACCGATGAAGCTCAGAAGTGGTAGATGATTATTGACAAGGATAATAGATGGAACTACACATGTGAAACATTTGAAAAAAGCTTCTCAAATAAATGGATCAAGGACACAGAAATGGGGGAGATGCATACAATTCAATATGAGTTAAAAGAATCAAAGGAATGGATCAATAAGAATGGTGATGAGTTGTCTAGGATATGAGTGTTGAGCTCCAGATCTACCTAAGTAAATTAGAGTGCATTTATTATCAATCCGGTGTTTGTAAGACTTAGAGGCATGTCCAAAGTATATGGATTTTAGAGATAAAACTATCTCTAAAATC
>JASDQU010409124.1:0-10580 GCA_032191745.1 Picea mariana | reverse complement strand
TAAGACATATAAGATAATAACTATAATTTCAAGTGGTTTTATTTTTATGTCATAAGATCAATTATGAAAGCTTTATTTTTAACTTTTACATTATCTAAACGAAAAAATGGTTTCTTTCTTATATAGATATTTTTGGATCTTGTTGACCCCAACATGCATGGTGTCAGTAGTAGTGGAGTTGCACAGATTGCACAGGGTCCAGACGCATGCCCTTGTAAACCTTCTAGGACACAGCTATCCAGATCTCCACCTTCCACACCATTAGGTGGGAGCCACGACACGCACACCAAGGAAGAGGCCACACAGGTAGGCTCTGGAGGTGGTGACGGAGATGAGGTTGATCATTTGACCAACTATATGGTTTTTTTTTCCTAAAGAAAGACGTGTCACCAGCACGGGGACCCTTAAGGGAACATTTATGGTCAGCGAGGAAGGGCTTCCATTAAAGCAAGTTAAAGTCCCAGGTAATTTTTAAAATTTTAATTGTTTCATGTTCTCTATGTAGACAAATATAAATCATCTAAATTATTATTTTTAAATTAATAATCATATAATATTTTTGTATGTAGGGAACAACGATTTTATATGTCCTTGGAAAATAAGGCGTTGTTGATTTTTGGGCCCACCATACAAGAGAGGTGGAATTCCCAGAATTCCAACCTCAAAAAAGAATTGATGGATTATCTTGAAAGCCTTTTTGGTGTAAACATATTTAATAAGACTTTGGCCACCGTTGTTTCCCAATCTACAATCCACGCGATAACAAAGACTAGATGTTTTATGGTTGAAGTTTTGAAAGAAGTTCTAGAGACCGATTCAAGATGGATTGAGTTCTTGAAAACCTTGTTCAAGGAGCACTAAATGGCCTTAAATACATACTACTGAAATTTCAGTCACAAATCACTTATGACAACTTTTTGAGAACCAAAGAAGAATCCAAGATTTGGGAGGATGATCTCCATGGTGACAACATCATCTAAACTCAATATTTTGAAGGAAACTGTCGTGATGAATCCACCAAAAAGATTCAAGAAGACGTATATTATGACTCCCCCAAGGAGTTTCTTTCATGCTCTGAAAATATTTTTCCTTCCCCATCAAGCCGAATAGAAACTGGTAAAGTTACAATGAAGGGAGAAGGTAACCCAAGAAAGAAACAATTGCAAAGAAGTACACTCAATTTGCAAGGAGAAGTTCATCCCTTGCCAAACATTTAAATGGACAAATTTCCAATATTCTTTAGAAATGTTTCAGACGAAGTAGAAGAACATTTGATTAAGTTTGACAATGCTTGTGAGATATGTAATGTGGCTGAAAATGATGTTGCATTTCAATTATTTTTCTGACTTTAAAGGAAAATTCTAGTGAATGGTTGTATTCATTGCTACCTGGAACCATCTATGGTTGGAATGTACTAGAAAAAAAAATTGTTGAGAAATATTTCCCAAGAAAATATCCCTATTCCCTTTTCTTGAAGTTGGTTGAAATCCAAATGAATGAGAAAGAGACAATCAAAGATTTCACTTTCAAATTTATGAAAGTTCTTCATGAGATTCCTCAACAAATGTTTCCAAATCATATTATGATTCTTAGTTGTTATGAAAATGCCTTACCCGTGAATCTGAGATTTTTATTGAAGCAAGAGGGGAAATGCAGCTAGAAATAATTAATGCAATGAGCTCAAGTCATTGAAAGAAACATTCATGAAACCGGCACTACCCTATTAAATCCCCCAAGATTTTTCCAAGACAATAGAGGAATGAATTTAGAAGAAATACTTGATGAAATATGTGAACTTTTATTTTCAGATCTTAGTCTTGAAACAGAAAATGAGGACCCCAAAGTTCTAATTCAATAAGGATACCATCCTCTACATGTTGCATTGGAGGGAAATTTCAACCTCTCACGTGTTCAATTTGAAAGTGATGATCATAATGAAATTAAAGACAAATTTAAAGAACCTCCATCTGACGTGTACAAGGATTTCATTCAATATAATCATGATGGATATTTTGCAACAGATCCTCAAATATCACCACCAACTTATACCGAGCCACAAGGAGAATGTTCACATTGGATAAATAGGAGTAATTATCACTATACATCATATTTTTATAATGATGATAGCTCATATGAAACTGAGTTTAATGAAGGAGATATCTACCAAGAATCAAAAGAAGGGCATTTGCAACAAGAGGATCCATGGGTGATATGTTTTATTTATGAAGAAAGTGAAGTTGTTGATGAACAACAAAAGACAAGCTTACAATTTTGCACAAGTGTTCAACAACAATTTATCTTTACAACTCTGCCATTGAAACATAATCATTGCATAAAGGAAGAATGCTTTCAAAACATGGTTGATGAACCATGAATATTGAATGTGGTTGAGGATAAGAAGAAATATAAAAGTCTTTTCAAGTGGGAAACTTCTCATCTAACCAAATATTACAACATTCATGAACAATCACTGAGAGTTGATTTTATTGAAGTATGGTTCCAAAGCATTGTTAGTTGAGCAATGAAATCAGATTTAAATTTCTATAGATTTGATTTCACATGAAACTTGATTAAGATGAATTTATATTAATATTTTTCGTAACCCCACACACCCGAGTTATGAGGATTGTAACCCCCCCACACCCAAGTTATGTGTGAGACATTTTATTTTATTAAAGCGTAGTGTCCCACACTCATTGAGCCATGTGAACATATGTCAAGTAGGGATCAAAATAGAGCACATCATAGCCCATCAATACCCTTCCAACATCTCCCATAATTATTATTAAATATTTACACGTCCAAAAAAATGTTAATTTTTGTTTTTGTCATTTTGGGGGGGAATGCAGAGAAAAATTTAAAATTTCCTATGAAGGTTACAATTGTGAAATCCCTGTCATTGTAATTTTAGTTCAACCGTGCTATGGCCTATTGCCTGTGAGTTCTTGGACATAACACCATCACTCTACCCCCGGCCTTACCTTCACCTAAGTCAGGAAGGGGGGCTTGGCTTGTTGGGTGGCTTCCTTTACCGAGGATCTTCGTCAACCTACACATTAATTTCATAAAATCCACCGAAAAATCCACCATATCAGACATTTAAAGATCTGGACATGTTGAAATTTGATCACGATTGAAAATTAGTGGTGGCTCAACAAACCTAACAACACTTTGTACCCTATAATTGACTGCAGCAAATACATGGGTAGTGGATTGTATTACTTTTTCTTTCCTTTTATCAGTTTATTCCTCTATATGATGTGACCAAGCATTACAAATTGTGTCTTAGAGAGAATGGCTTAAAACCAAGTTTCATTTTCCCTTCTGGTATTTCTCATGAGCAAAGCAAAGCAGCCAGTTTCCACAAGGTTTTGTATTTCAGCACAACATGTGAAGCTTACCTTCTTTCCCACTCTAAATAGAAATTGTAGGGCCTGCTTACTCTGCTTCAATGGATTATGAAGAAGGAACTGTGATTTCCCTCGTTGGTGATGCTTAAAAATGCCATAACATGCTTAGATCCAAGCCTAGTTCCCCTTCTAATTTGAACCTGCCTAGTAAATGAAGAAAATAAAATTTGTATTTGAATGGCATGTATACGTATTAACAAACTAAAGGGGGGAATTTCCCTCAGCATCAGATAATATGAAAGATTGGTATTATAAAAAATCATGTGTCACACAAGTGCGCTTTGGTTGGAGAACAAATACACATAGGTGGGATAAGAAACCAGACGAAAAAATATCAATTTGAAGGAGGCATGTTGTACCTAGAGAAAAGACCTATGTCTTTTGGATTTTTTGAGGCCTGGAATTTCTCACAATTATTGTTTTAATGCATAGCTTTCCAATAAATCTATTTTTCTTTACTTTGATACCAAAGTTGTTGTTGTTATCGAGAGTTTGTGATCCTCATAGGATTGGGTTTCAAAATCCAACGCAAAAGGAAAAAGCTCGCAATGAGTCCAAGTGAACAGATTTACAATTATTTTTTCAAGGTTTTATAGTGGGTTTTGTAAATGATATTTGAGTATTTAGAGTATATCTTTTAAATATTGAATTTATCCTTATCATTTAAATCACAAAATCTAATAATATACTTTCGAAATCAAACGTAAGAAATACAACATGAGTGTAATGTATATTTGAAAACATCTATTTGAGGTTGGTTTTTCCCTTTAGAAGTGCCATTACCAATCTCTCTTCATACTTTATTTTTAAAATACAAGCTTATTAACTCAGGATGACATGCCATAGTAGATAATTTGATTGCATATAATTATCACTAATGTTTACTGGTAATAACACACATAATTTTCTTATGAAATAAGAATTCTATAATAAACAATATATAATATAGAGAAGAAATCTCATTAAATTGCCATAGTTTACCAACATTCTTTATTAACTTATTTGATTTTCACTCTATATTAAAATATAAAAATTATTAATAATTTATAAATTATATTATTTAATTATTTTTCACTATTAATTATTAATTATATAATTTTATATAACAAAATGTAATATATTTCTTTTAACTAGAACGAGAGAAGATTGTTTTTCTATTAAAGAAAGGTTGTGCCTTAGGCGGTCAGTCGTGAGTACAATCAAAAGAAAAAAGGGCCTAACAAAGTTTTCCAAGTTCTGAAAATATCAAAGTTCCAAAATTATCCTTGCATAATTCAAGCCTTGTCAAAACGCAAGAGCCTTTGCATGGTTATTGGTAGTCGAACCTAAACCTCATGAGTAACTGAATTTTGTTGTTCCATTGAGGCCAAAGAGAACCCCTGTCGCTCTTGCCACCCCTAATAAAATAAAATATTATTAATAAATTATAAATTATGATTTATAAATTATATTTTTAATTTATATTTATGAAAATATATATGGTTTTAATAGATATCGATATTTTTATAAAATTATATTAATATCATTTTTAATTTTCATTAAAATTTTTATATTATATTTAGTTATATTTTTCAAAACAATTTTTATGATATATATTTTTTATTTTTATTAATATAATACTTGATATTTTTATAAAATTATATTAATATATTTTTAATTTTCATTAAATTTTTTATATTATATTTAATTATATTTTTCAAAACATTTTTTTATGATATATACTTTTTATTTTTATTAATATAATACTTGATTGATTATTAAGTTAATATGCTTATTTTTTCCTCCTCAGTCTATATATAAACAATTAAAAAATAAAAATCATATTAAAAATAAAATATACTTATTGTGTAATTTTGTTTTGGCTACAACTCAAATCATATTCCAATCCTATTCCATTTATCTTTAATAATCATTTACTAGTTATAGATTTAATGAAATCTAAAAACTAAGTTTATTCAATCAAAGTGACTTTTTTTTAATAATATAAAACAATTACTTGATCATAATTTGTTTGATATTCAAATTATTTATTTAATTATATCAAATATAAAATTAAATTTGTAAGTATTAAAAGAATTAAATTTCTCTCCTCTTATTAGTCTATGTTGTAGGCATAGAGGGACTATAGCGATCGATAAATCGTTGACTTCATATTAGTTTGTCCTTTAACCACAAATATTTCCATATTATCTATTGTTGGAACAAGGGAACTGAAAACATCAATTTTTATATAAAAAAAAGTACCATATTTGTCATGATCTGATTGGACAAGGGATTGGAGGTCTTATTGTCGGCTTTTCTATTCCCAATGTTATATATGTTGGCATATCCAAAGTATTTGATCGTATATGGTATTTTTGAATCATATATTTTGTTATGCATTCGTCGAGGGTGGATTAATGCTAGCATTAATTCGAATGTTTGGTTTAGCATTTTATGCTAGGTAAATTTATGGCAATGTTTGATATGGTGGCATATTGAAAGTTTGGCCTTCCAATACATTCTCTGGTGTTCGAACTATTGTTACAAAAGATATAATAATTTTTTTGGGATACGTCAGAGACCTGCCACATTGAATTTTTTTCTTAAATGTTTACAGATCATTTCTGACAGACTTAAATGTTTACCTAACAGCCTTGGTAGTGTTGAATGGTTACTTAACAGAGTTGTTACAAGAAATTTTCTTCAGTTTTTAAAATTTATATGCTCCAGCGGCATTGTTGGTTCACTGATCCATGCTTGTTTTTTGCATGGCACTGATTTCTTATTTGCATGTTGTTGTTGTTCTTGCTTGCCTGTTCATGTTGTTGCAGCTTGCAAGTTTGGGTTTCTGCAATCACGATTGGAACAACATCGTTCTTGGGGGAGTGGTTGTTGCTTGCTTATTTCTTCACTATATGTTGTTTATTGTTGCTTGATTCGACTTTGCAGGGTTTCGGTCCTGCGCCTGCAGTTGGGCCTTATTTGCAGGGTTTCGGTCCTGCGCCTGCACTTGGGTTCTTATTTGTTGCTTGTTCTTATTTGCCCAGGGTTTGCAATGTTGGGATGTTACATCTGCAGTTGGATCTCTGGTTACATTTTTTTGCAGTGGAGTTTGCATAGAATATTATTAAGATAAAATAACAGACTAAAAAATTGCAGGCGATGTAAATTGCATCTCTTACGCGTTGAAGTAGATTTTGTCGGCCTCAAAGTATATTTCATAGCTGTCGATGCTTTTTCCATGGATTCTGTGTTACTATGGTTTCATAGTTATGAGAGTGTCTTTTGTTGTGTGGGAGATATAGATGTTCTCTCCCTTTTATTTTCCTCTTGTAAATTGTGTTTCTGACTCTATAGTTTCTTGTGTTTTTGTGGTCATTCCGACCGACCGTCATTTGGTTGCATAATTAGCCAGTTTTATGGACGCGGCTTCACAGATAGGTTCTATCGAACTATGATAGGTCGTGTTCGGTGTATACATTAGCTTTCTCGAATTAGTTTTCTTTAAAAGAAGGGCTCCTGGACAGAAGAGAATGCAATTTATGAAATTATAGGTTTCCTGGACAACATAAGTTAATGATCACGGGTTCTCGGGGTGGTGAGCTGAAAATTGGGCTTAGATTTTCGCGATCATTCTGACCGACCGTCGTTCGGTTGCATAGTTATCTAGTTTTATGGACGCGGCTTCACGGATAGGTTGTATCGAACTATGACAGGTCGTGTTCGGTGTATACATTAGCATTCCCGAATTAGTTTTCTTTAAAAGAAGGGCTCCTGGACAAAAGAGATTGAAATTTATGAAATTATAGGTTTCCTAGACAGCATAAATTAAACATAGGAAATATGTAATTTTATAAAGTAGATATATAAAGCATACACGGAGCCCTCATACCATACTTAGCTAGTTTTTGCATCGCTGGTTCTCGGGGTAGCCGACTGAGAATTGACAATCGGAAAGTTCCGCGATATACAAATTGACAATCGGACTTGCGGACTATTTGAATTTTAAGGGTCTCGTGTCCAAAAAATTTATCATTCTCGAAATAGTTTACTTTACATACATTTTACATATGCTGGTGGACAAAAACACAAAAAAAAAATAGTAAGCATTTTTTGGATTGCGGGTTCTCGGGGTGGCGGGCTCTAAATTCGGCTTATGTTGTTTCGTGTCGTACAAATAGCACGGAGAGTTTCGTGATATATAAATTGACAATCGGACTTGCGGACTATTTGAATTTCAAGGGCTCATGTCCAAAAAAATTAGCATTCTTGAATTACTTTTCTTTACGTACGTTTTACATACGCTCGTGCACAAAAACACAGAAAAATAGTAGTATCGTCTGTTACATAGGGATCCATCCCCGCTACCTTCACCGCTTCCCAATACACATTAAATATGCTTTCAAAATTCTGAATCGACCAGACAAGTTTGAAAAGATGGGTTTTAATAACTGGAAAGCTCGAGTACATCTCCCATTAAAATGAATAGGCAGGCGAATATTATGGGATCTGGTAATTTCTTTTTGCTTGCATTTTTTAATTTGCGAAAATAATTTATTTTATTTTTTTTGCTTGTGCAGTTTTAGTTTTCTTAAAAGATTTAGCATAGTTCACGAACGTGTCACCCACAGAGGCCTTGACATCATGTCCCTCTTTAATATTGTGCATATCTTAGATGTCAGATTTGAGAATCTGCTCGGATATGGGAATTTCAATACGTGTTGTTAGTCACTATTGAGCGTGCATATTCGAAAAGATTGGCATTAATAAGAGAAAATATCAAGAATATCTGTCATTAAAACGAATCAACACAAAATCTACGGAAGATCATCCAGCGTTGCTTTTAAATACTTATTGCCATTTCTCTCTATCATCAAAGAGTTGCGCTTCAGGGTGCCTTTGTTCTAATGTTCCTGTTCATGGACATGTAAGACAACTTAGAGATGCGATTGAGGGGCAGATGAAAGAAGAGAGACTAGTTTTATGTGACGTGAGCTTTGAGTAAAAAAAAAACTTTGTTATACAAGAGAAACTCAGAGAGGACGAAAAAAAAGAACAAGTATGTTCCGGTTGGTGTTCTCCCTGTGTTTGATGCTTTGGTTGGTTGAAAAGGCTTCCTGGAGATTTGTTTGTTGAAATTCTTTGTTTTCTTGCTGGGAATTGTAATGGATTTTGAGGTCACATGCAAAATGGTTCTTCATTTAAGTATATAGCTTCTTCCAACAACATAGATTTGGCAAGTGTATCGAATTGTAGAGATCCTAGAAGAATTTGTTTTCCTCGGGGGCGACACATTTACAGTGGCTTGCAAAATGGCATGTCATGTTCGTAACTAACGTGAAATATTACTCCATTTGTGAATGTAACCAGAGGCGGGTAACAGAAACTATATGGGTGGATAAAATGACATATTATCACTACAAAAGTTTCTATTTCAAAGTTTGATGAGCTACATGTGGGTCTGGTAGCCGACTTGACAGAAAGCCGTGTTCTTTGTCAAAGTTTGTTTGGTTTCCTCTGGATGTAGTTGCAGACTCCATATATTTGGCGTCACCTCCGAACATTCCAGACCTTTCTGTGGGCCGCCATACCTCCACCGCTATGAGGAAAGATATATTATGATTCCATCTGCAACATTTGATACACTTGTCAGACCTGTGCTGGTGCGTTCTGCAGCATTTGATGCACTTGCCACACCTCTGTTACCCGAAGAAGTTATGTACCTCAACAGATTTTCATTTTGCATCCGGGTTGGACGTTTCTTCCAATTTACTGTAATAAAACAAAGAAGTTTAACATAAAAATCCTTAGGCGGGACTTTCAACCAAACAGATGATAGAATACAGGGAGAATACCAGTGACTACGTACTTGAATTTTTTTCCCCTTCCATAGTTGTTGTGACATAAAACGACTTCGTCCACTTTGAAATCGGCCTGAATCACATTTCTAAGTTGTCTCAGATGTCAAGGGTCAGGAACATTGGAAGGAAAGCACCTTAAACCCCAACTTTTCGATGGCAGAGGGAAATTAATACTTGACAAAGAATAGAATGTTGAAAAAATAGCCATTGCAAGCAGGCCATATCTGGAAGAGACAAGGTATTCAAAAAACCGGTTTAGATGTAGTTGGCAGCACCGATTAAGTACAAAACCCAAAATTGATATTCAACTTATTTTTTACAAATAAAGAGTTTGAACATCAAGAAAACTGTCAAGAAGCTTCATCAATGTACATATTTCAGTATTTTCCAATTTCTGGTATTTGTTTTAATTGTATTTTGTACCTTCTTCCCCTGTGTCGTTAAACATGAACGACAAGCTTTTCTTTCTGACGCCCACTAATTCAATCTAAATAACGACTGCTCTGTTCTTTCTTTACATTTTACATTTAAGAATAAATTTTCATAAGCGGCTCAACTGTTGACGCAATGTTCATGTTCAGTATGTTGGATATATTGCAGCTTCTTCTATTTGATAATATATGTGCATATATACTAATATCAGTACTATTGGAATAAATACAAAAAACTTAGTCAATTATGTTTGGGTTTGCAATATTAAACAACTATGTTCCTTGTTATGTCATATACATCTTGCAGCCAAAGAACTTTCGTAGTCTGCAATTTATGCTTTAATTACTTAAGTCACTCCAAATATTGATTGTATTTAATTTAATTTAGATATTGATGTTTATGGAGAGTCGGTGTTTGCTCATGTAATTTCTAGCAATACAAGATTAATAGATGATAAGGAGTTTATCTCGTTGAGACCACAATGCAAATTCATGTTTCTTGTTGCGCTATGTACATGTTGCAGTCAAAATTTTCGTGGTTTCAATGAAATTTGCGAACTGAAGAGCATCTTGCAAATTGAGAGATCATTTGCATTTGAAACAGAAACAATCCATTAATATATATTAGTATGAATACTATTCAGATAAATATGAAAACTTTCTCCATTGATAGATACTAGTATAAATATTATTGAAATAGATATCAAACCTTTGTCTTGGCCAATACTTAGCCAGTTATATGTGCACCGGGCCCCGGGTTCGCGGCACCTAGCACCTATGTCCCCTATTACGTCATATACATCTTGCAGCCAAAGAACATTAGTGATCTACAGTTAATTCTTTTACTAGTCAGAACCCATCAAGGGTTCGAAAACATTGCCATTAATAAACGAAAA